>CAJVQA010001277.1:0-26487 GCA_910591915.1 Cetraspora pellucida | reverse complement strand
TCTGTTAAAAAGAAACTTAGAGATATAAAACTTGGCCGCCTAAGTGTAAAATTGTATTAGAAACAACTTTACTTAGACGCCCAAAAGTAGTTTACTTAATAAAATATTGAGTAAGAGACAAATGTTTGCAGCAAAAATTTGGTACAAGTGATCGTCGGAAAGAGTTAGTATATACAGCTTATTTAACTATATACATGTACTATAAAAATATGTAAAATATATTAAAAATTTTTATTTATATTATACTGTTTTACAATACAATATAAATAAAAATTTTATTTATACTATTTATATTGTATATATTAAACTTATATAAATGCATTGTCTACATTTTTTTTTTTAAAAAAAAAAAAAATAGTAAAAAAAAGTAATTATCTTTTTATTTTTTTTATATGTATTATTAAATTAAAAAAATTATCATTTTTTTTTTTAAATTATGAATAAAAAAATTATTATTATTATTTTATTAGTATTTTTTTTAAGTTAGGTTGTGCTGAACTACCTATACATCAAAAAAATCTTGTTTTATGTGTCATGCTGCAGACATTTATATATATGGTTATAACAAATGTACTCATGTTAGTGTTGGCACTCACAAGCACAAACATGACTCTATAAACAAAATCAAGTATAGCATTTGTGGAAAACCAGGTCACAATAGACGAACTCATGGTCATTACTAAGCTTTTTTTAAGTTTTGTTTAAAAATATGTTTATTAAAATATGTATTTTTTTTTAAAAAAAAAAAATTTAAATAAAATAAAATAAAAAATTTAAAACTTAATTCTTATAATAATTTAAAATATTACAAATGACAAAAAATGCAATACCATATAAATTTTCTTTAAAAATAAAAAACATTAAGATAACAAATAAAAATATGTTTGTTAAAAGTTTTATAATAAAAATTCTATCTTTTTCTCTTTCTTTTTTCTCATATTTTCTCATCTTTTCTAAAGTTTCTCTGTCTTTTTGTCTTTCTTTTTCTAAAGTTTTTCTTTTTCTCTGTCTTTTTTTTTGATCTTCAAATAAACAAAAAGTAATATTCTTAACTTGTTTATTATAATAATTATTACTTCTTTTTTATGATCATAATATAGACAAACTTTTTTTTTTTCTTTTATACTAGTTATTAAGATATTCATCGACTTGTTCACTAATAAACAAATAATATTTAATAAAGTATTAAACAAAAAAAAATGTTTTTAAAAATTTACCAACTCATTGTTATAAAAATGTATTAAGATAAAACTAAAGAATTCATTTTTATTTTTAAAGTTGTTTATACAAATATAATTATGTTAAGTATAAAATAACATTCTATTTATAGAAAAATTTATTACACAATTTCATAAATTTATTTTATTAATAAAATTTTAAGTTTGATAATCTAATTAAGCAATTATTAGTATATACTACAATATTGTATTATAAATAACAAATAAAAAAACAGAAATGTTCAGACTTTCTTAACACTTTTAAACAATTTTAACAAGTAATAATATTTATTTTATTGTCTTTGTTTTTTTTTTGTTTTTTTTTTTTTAAAAAAAAAAAATATTTATAATTTTATTAATAATAATATTTTAAGGAATATTTTTTTTTCAAAACAAAAATAAAAAAAATATATACTAATATTAAAAAAAAATAAATTCTATTATATATTCATTTTCTTAAAATGCAAGGTCCTTTAAGCATATAATTATGATAAGCTATTATAATAATCTATTTTTAGATTTTATCGATATTATTCTAAAAGTTTTTATTAGCTAATCTAATTATAACTAAGTCTTCAAACTTTAATTTTGTTTTATCAATAAATCATCATACTAAATTCCTATATTAGGTTATTTGTTTATCAATAATCCATAATTATAATAGTTTATTATTTTAAGTTTAATAACAATAAACTTGAATTTTTGATCCAGAATCTTCCAAATAGTTTAACAAACTTAGTGTGAAAAATGATCAAACTGATTAGATTATAGTGGCTTGTTTTAGAAAAATAATTATCAATTGTCCCAAAATTTTCTATAATCATTTTTTTTGCTATAAAACTAATTAATTGTTTATTTAGTTTTCATCAATATCTACAAAGTCAACAAAAGGTTATTATTCTTTTAATTTTCTTTTCTATTTTTCTACATCTATGATTATCATACTAGTTTATAGAAGAACTCTAGCTTTTTCACTAGATCACTTGGAGTTTTTTTTTTCTAGTTTGACTCCTTGGATGCCTAGGTTAAAGCAAGAAAGGATCATAGCTCAATATTTAATATTGTACAGCTAGCCCTTTCTATTTTTTTCATGCACATTTCCCCCTTGTTTCTTCTATTATGATGAAAATTCTTTATTTTTTTGTTATTAATTAATTTTTTTAAAAAATAATAATAATTTTTTTTTTAATAATTTTTTTAGAAAATATCAAAAAATATCTTTTGAAAAATATGGTTTTAATGTAATTTAGTTCTTAGCTGCCTCTTCTTCTACCTCTAATAATTTTGACACTACACACCAAGATTTGTTAATCCATTTTGGCTCCCTTCAGGATACAGTAGAGCTGTACAAAGCTCCCTAGTTTGGCTTGAGAAAAAAACCAAAAAGTATATAAGTGGCTCTGGCCATTCTGGTTGTATTCACCTTAAAACTAAATTAAACGAATCTTATGCAGAGTTAAAAAAAAGGCAATCACAAAAGGAGATGCAACAAAAAATTAATAATCTGGAGAAACGGGTTAGAGAGTTGGAGCATGAAAATCTTTATTTAAAGTTTTTAAATAATAATAATAAAAAAAATAGTAATAATAATAGTAATAATAATAATAATAATAATAATAGTAGTAATAATAACAGCGAAATTGAAAAAAACTAAAAAAAAATTTTTTTTCTATATATATATATGTTAATATTAAAAAAAAATGTTTTTCTATATATATATATATATATGTTAATATTAAAAAAAATATATATATATTTTTGTAAAAATTTTTTTTTTTGATTTGTAAAAAAAAAGAAATAAATAAAAATTTTAATAGTACAAGTGCTAAGTAAAAGATCTTTTATTTAAAGGAAAATAAAATAAATAAAAATAAACAAAAATAAAAAAATATATATACTAATATAAAAAAAAAGTAAATTCTATTACAATATCAAACAGAAATGTAATTTCTGATATTTGTGTTTTAACTTCTAATATTAATTTAAAATTAATTTTTACAAGTCAATATTTATTTAGTTTATGTTTTTGTTTGTCAAAATTTACATATTTTCCTATTTTGTGCTGAAACATCAAAAATCTTTAACTTTATACAAGAATTTTAGAACTTTTGAACAAAGAATGCATGTATATTAAAACACCAATAGTTTATTTAAAACTTAGATATGTATATATTAAATAATAAACAATAAATAAAATTATAAAAATTTATAAACATAAATTGTCAAAATAGTCCTTATTCATTTAAAATTTTTTTGATTTTCAAGTATTCTACTTTTGATATTGGCATTGGATCTCTTTTCTTTTTCTTATTTGATGGCTCACAAGGAACATTTTACTTGATGCATTGAGCACAAGGTCTTTTATCAATGCATTTAAGTTTTTTTTCTTGACAAAACTTGCATGCAGATGTAATATAGCATCATATCGCTTTCATTTTTTACTTGTATTGGTGATGAAAAGAAAATTTGCATTGTTTAAATATTTTTCCAGATAAACTAATCTGGATAAATCCTCATTCAATAAACCTATCTTTAGAAATGATTACCAAATTCGATTGTTCTGTAGGAATTTTCTTAGCCTTTATAATTATCCTTATTTGGAATATATAAATGCTAATTTAATATTTCCAAATTGATTCTCATTCTCCTTCTGTTATCTTTAAACTTTAATCTAAATTTCCTTTCGATTGTTTATATTTTACTTACAAATTAACACCTATTCAGATTATTTTTTGTTACAAACATGTCTATTTCAAACTTCATCTGGCAGGATTCCCAACAACCAACAGGAGATTTATGATAACTTACTTCTATCCTACAATGAATCCCAAACATCAGATATTTAAACATTTTTGTTTCTTTACACAATCACTGTAAATATTTTTACACAAATTTTCAAACCAAATTTTACAATTTCTTTATCAACAAACTTATTTTAACAACAATTATAACAAAATAACTACTACTTTTTATCCAGTTGTTGAACAAATTGAGACTATACCTGATAAAGTTGTAGCATCATCTGATGGTATATTTATAAATTATTTATAAAAATCTTAGTATTATTATTAAACAAAATATTTTTATTTAGATACTGCTTACTTGTCAAAAAGACTGACAAGTGAATTTTCTCAATATAAGAACAAAATACATTCTCTGGAAAAATCTATTATGACTTTAACAGATTATTTAAAGTCATTAAAAAACATTATTTTTGGTTTAATTTTTATTATTTTTATTATTTTATTTTTATTTGGGAGTTATATTTATTATACTCAGAATATTTATTTGATGAATATTCAACTTCTTAGTTCACAAGTTGAGATTGAAATGAAGAAGAAACTTTTCAACAATTATTTAGAACTGGTTCAAAAACAGTTCTTAGAATTTATAAAATCAATCAAAATTAAATAGTTTAGTTTTTTTTAATAATTGATCACTATCACTGAGAGTGTGTCTTGGTATTGTTCTTCTTTATTTAAATTCAATATTTTGTTTCATATTGAATTTAAATGAAGTAGAACAATTCATTTATTTTATCTATTTAATAAATCATTTATATATTTTAAAATTATTAAATAAATATTAAGTTGATAACCTAATTGAGTGATTATTTTGTATGTACTACAATATTATATTATAAATAACAAATAAAAAAACAGAAATGTTCAGACTTTCTCAATGCTTTTAAACAATTTTAACAAGTAATAATATTTTATTGTCTTATGTTTTTTGTTTGTTTTTTTTTAAAAAAAAATAAAATTTATAATTTTATTAATAGTGATATTTCAAATAACATTTTCTTTTAATACTATCAGAAGCAGTGCCTATTTTCTTGATGAAAATAATATAAAAATTAGAGTTGGAATCGATAAAATTAAAGAAGAAAATAACATTTATTATGCTGTTTATTTTTTAAAAAATAATGAATATATAGATATTGATTCAAAAGTAAAATATCAAACTAATGATAAAATGTATAAAAAAATTGTTTATTATAAGAATAAGATTGCTTATTTTAAAATTGAGAAGAAAAATATATCATTTAGTATTTTTTTTTAACAATATTAAAAAAATTAAATTTGTTGAAATAAAAAAGATAAAAATTATACTATTTATGAAAATACATTGAGACCTTGATCCAGTCTATCACATGTTCAAAGCTTTTGAATTTCTCTGACCAAGACATTTTTATTTAATAAAATAATTTATATATTTAAAGTATTTATATATTTTTACTAATTATTAGATTTTATAATTTTTAATTGATTCTAATAAACCAGACTATAAATCATTTTTATGCTTTCTTTACTATGAAAATTTCTTTAAATGTAACTCTAGTTTGTGTTTAGCCATGTCTCTTTTTAACTTATTTTGCTTTATACCTGACCAGGTTCCTTCAGCATGATTAGTATGAATTCTTTTTAAAGTTAAACTTTTACTTGGTTTCTTGTGATTCACTCTTCTATGCTTGAACCTCATATTTATTTTTTCAAGTCCACTATATGCTCTCCAGCTATCACTATAAATAGTTGAATTTGGTTTCATATGTGTTTTAATTAATCTCTGCAATGTGTTTTTATTATGATCTTTGACTATTTTAAAAAAACATTTTCTTAATTTAGTTCTTTCTACAAATCCTAAAATCTACCAGTCTTTATTTTTTTTGAATTTTGATTCATCTATTTCTATTATGCCATTATTTCTACCTATTTTCCCATCTTCTTTTACTAAGCTTTTTGCAATTATGTTTCTAAACAATTTTATAAATCTAATTATTATGGATGAATTATGGCCAGTAAATTTTTTGATTGTTGTATATCTTGCTTTGATCAGCCAAAGATATCGAATAAGTAGAATCTCATTACATTTCAATTTATGTTTATAAAAAATAATGTTTTTTAAAACTGAAGTTGTCTGTTTTATACAATTCATGCAAGTAAAAATTTTTCGTGTTAAAATGAAATATAATATTTTATATTCACAGTGTAAACATTCTCTTGGTTTTTTTACAATTTCCTTTTCAAAAAGAAATTCAACACACTTTTTTTCATTGAGCAAAATTTTGTTCAATTCGTAAAAACTAGGAAACTTCATATTTTTTACTTTAAAATATATATTTTTAATTAAAATTTCTTTTTAAATTATAAGTTTTGTAAATTCTTGTATTTTATTAATTTGTGTGATTATTTTTTATTGATTTTGTTTCTATTTTATCATTTAGTGATTATTTTATATAATATAATTATGAGAAATTGAGTTGTATTTATATTTTTACTATTATACTTAGTCATATAGGTATATGGTCTAGTATTACATATACCTATACTATAGATATATTTTATATATTGCTAGTAAAAGCTTTGGCAATAGCTTATTATATGTTTTAGGCTAGCTGGATTCTGAAGACAGCTTTTTATTTGCTAATACTTGTTTTTTTTTCTAATATATTATATCTAGTCTATCTATTATTTTCTTCATCATAATCATTTTCATTATAATCTTTATTATCTGAATCTGAAGGTGTGTTTTGGAAATTTATTGGTATAAAAGGCTTAAATAAGCAGACTAATTAAAATTAGATTATGTTATCTGTTGTTAACCTACAAAAATAATTATAACTCTTGAACCACTAAGCAGAATTCGATGAAACCACCACTATTCGAATCAGCTTACTAAGATGGTTCTAATAAGGTATAGATCATCTATTTCTGATTATAGAATCCCAAGATCAAATCTAATAACCAAATTAATAAGGAAGCTGTGATCTGATTGGTTGAATAATTACTGCGTGAAATGTCATACATATTAAACATTTAACATTTATGTGATTTAAAGCACATATATTTTATATTATATTTAGTTTATATATATTATTTAGTTTATTTTTTTTATCTATTTTATATATCAAACATATCTTATTTATTTTATTAATAGTAATTATAAAATACCTTGTACATGTAAAAGATATAGACTGTTACATTTACTATATAGCCAAAAAGTATAAAAGCAGCAGATATGAATTCCAAGTTTAATATCAAGTCTTCATACTTTTTTACTAATAAACTACTAGTTTATACTACCCAAATTAAACAGTTATTAGTATCTTCATATATTTTTAATTATAGTCTCTTTCATAATTGCAAATTGCCTTAAATCTTCTTTGTTAAGTTTTCTAAAATAAAATATCTTCTGACTTAGTTATAATACAGTAACAAGTGAAGTTACAAAAAGTGTTCACTGTCTAAGGTCACTCTAGTTACCTATTATCTTAAAAGAAGTAGATATAGGATAACACTGTTTATTAGGACAACTACTTTTATTATGGCTCATCTCTTCATAAATATTACATTTTTATATATATATTTTTTTAAATTGATTAGTTAATTGGTTTACTGTATCTCTATCTTTATTGATTGCATTTTCTATTTTATCAATCTTAGCAGAAATATTACTTTATTAAGAGTAAAGTCTTTGAAAAGGTTTTATAGAATAATTTGAATCTAATTCATTCTTACTTATTAAACCTATTTTATTTAAGTATTTAAATATATAATAATTCTGGAGATCTTCTTCTAATTGCAATGATGATGAAGAACTTCTTGACTGTCTAACTAGTTTGACAGTTTGTGAAGCTAGTGTCTGTGCTTTTGAGCAACTGTTTGCTAGGCCATCTGTGCTTGAAAATTGGCTTTCTGTTTTCTAATAAAAACTAGAATTTAGTTTTTTACTATGCTAATTCATCTTGATATGATTTTTATATATTTGCTATCTGTTGAGAAGTTGAAATAGATAAGGGTCATATATTTTTCAAGATGCTTATTGAGATATTAGCAGATCAGATATTCTATCTCTTTTATGTCTAGCAATTTGTTATAACTCTATCTCATAAAGCTTTTTAGCTAATTTATCTAATAGCAAATATTCACTGATATTCTTAGCTTTTTTAAGCCATAAAATAGAAAGAGTATTTAAGAACTTATTACATAATTCTTTGGGCCTATAGTTAGCTTGTCTACCTATTTGTAATAATTTTCTATATAATTCATCTATAGTCATATTTCTTTTTCTAATTGTTCTATATTGCAAATCCCAAAGCTTTTCTTTTACTATAGGAAAGTGTGTTTTTAGGCACCATATAGCTTAACTGAAATGAATGCCAGCTATAACTACTATAGTACTATTATTAGCATTTAGTGCATTAATAGCAATGTTAGTAGAATGACTATCTGCTATATATCAATTTTCATCTCAAGGACCTTCTACAGCTCTTAATTTGACTATTATATTATCAGGTTGGTTGAATGCCTTATTCAATGCTTGATTTCCTATTTGAACTACTGTTCTTTTATTTATAACTACTAAGTTAATCTGCCCTGTATTATCAAATAAGTTTGCTAATTCTCAATTCTGTTTTGTAGTAATCTCTTCATCAAACTATTCTAAAGCTTTTCTTTTCATATATTTTTTTAAATATCCTATAGCTACTTCTCTTTTCATTAGTAGACCTTCTGCATTATCTGCTAGATTTATTTCTTAGTTTTGCAAATATAATTTAAGTTTTGCAAAAAAATCTGATATACTGTATCTTTACCTTAGTCAAAAAATGGTTGTGGTATTCCTGCTATTCTTATTCATTGTATATTAGATAAGTTATTTTTGTTATTTTTTTTTTTTAATCTTAAGCAGTTATGCTAGTACTTTATTAAGATTCTTGAAACTATATATATTTATAATTATATAAAATTTTCTAATACTTAAGTTTAGCATCACTCGGTCATCCTATTGGTATCTAAGTGCAATCTGCTACACTAACTTAGTTAGAAATAGACTGCTCGTCTAACTACTTAAAGCTATACCAGAAGGGTCTTCTCTCTTCTATAACAAGCATATTAATTGCCTTTTAAGCTTTTTTCTTTATTTGATTTATTTTTTCTATCTTTTTTTCTTCCTTTGTCAACTTATCTTTCTTTGTTCTTTTTTTTGTTCTTCTAATTCAAGTGCCTTTTTTTATTTTGCTTGTTATGTTCATTATTTTTTCTATTCTTGCATTTTTTTATATCGAACTCTTTATACTTGGTCATAGAATGTATTCCATACTGTTCTTGTTACTATCTTTATACATCTTTGAGTTGCCTGTTTATCTAGAATCTGACTGATCCTTTTTTCCACTTTGTTCATAGTTAGCTCTTTTATCAATGCTCTTCTGTTAATAATTTTTTCTACTTTTGTTTTTTTAAATGTGCCTTATATAGCACTTAGTATAGAATTCTAATTTTTTTATTCTTTTTAAGACTATTTCAAGCTGTAGCTGTTGCTACTTTTTGAATTCTTTTTTATAGGCTTTTTTGTTCACTGCAGCTTGCCAAATATGTCTGAGTTTTCTTTTCATCTGTTTAACATACTTGGTAATCTGTTGTTGTATATATTTCTGATCTTTTTCTATTTAATTCTTCTAGTATTAATAAAGCATCCATTATGCATTTGATTACTGTTGCTCTTTTTGTGCTAAGTTTTCTTGTCATGCAGTATATGCCTTTTGTTCTATTTATTTCTTTCCAAAAACTTGACCAATTGTATTGTGTGTTTTCTGTTTCTGGTTCTAGTGCTTGAATCAGATTTGTTTTTCTTTAACTAGCTTCAATTCTAGCATTCATAACTATTTTGCAGAGAAGTCTTGTCAATATATCAACTTTTCTGTTTTTCTATTCTAGATGATACTCTATTTTGTTACACTTGATCTTTTCTATAAATATTGTTATTCTACATGTTGCTTCTTTCTTTGCAAATACATCTGCTCTGTTATTCTACTTATTATTACTATAACTTTTAACTTTAACTAGTTCTATTCTATTACTCTTACTTTTGACTAAATATACAATATTCATTATTCACATTGTATTTTTCTTTTTTAGAACTTTGTTGTCTTATAACCCTTGAATTGCTCTATTAATGTTTCTTAGCACTGTAAGGCTATCTGTATGTACTTCTATATTTTTTGCCTCTGATATAGTTAAAATTGCTAATCATATTGCTGTTAATTTTGCTGTTGTTACTGAAAGCCAATCTTTGAGTTCTAATACTGTTTCTTCTTCTAGCCATTTTTCTTTATTACTAATCTGTGCTCAACCAATATTCATCTTTTTTATGCTATTTTTTCTTTTCTCTTTATATAATGCATTATCTGTATAAAAGGTATACTTGTTTTTGTTTTTCATCTTGTTTCTCATTAGGACTTATATTAAGTAAGCTGTAATTTTACTATCTAATTTTTGGTTTTTGATTAATTTTATTTCTAATTTTCTATTTGTTTTAGCCTAATTAGCCTTCTTTCTTCTTTTTTCTAGTTTTTTTATTGTTCTGCTTTCTAGTATTTGTTTTAATATTGCTTACTGCCTTTTTCTACTAGTATTTCTGAAATTGCTTTTATATTATTGTTTCATCTTATTTATCTTTTGCAATTGTTTATTATTTGTTCTGTTCCATTTTTACATTTTTTGCATTTGTCTATTTTAGTATATGTCTTCTTTTCTACTTTTTGCAAAACCCAATGTTTAGCTAAAATCTTTTTTTTTTTTTCTTGATATTTTGCTGAGTTGTTTATTATGTTTTGGATTATGTATAATCTATTCTTTCTTTTTTTCTGTCTTCAAATATCTTTGTCTATTTAATCATTAATGCCTAAGTATTGTAGTTACTAATCTTGTATTGGTCATATATTTCCCTGCTTGTCTGTGTTATTAATATCTTTTCTTCTATTTTGTTGAACTATTTGGCTTTTTTTCCTTTATATGACAGTTCTTAAAGACTTTTAAGCTGTCTTTATATGATTAGGCTTTTTTCTTTTATGTTTATAAGTTGGTTTAAGTATAGCAAACCCTATTCATTTATTGTATTACTACTTGCTGTCCAAGATTTAGTTTTAACTAAGTTTTTTATTCTTATTACATAACTGTATACTTTCCATAAGTAGTTTTTTGCTTTAATATTTATTTCCATCTCTTTTGTCTTGACTATTGTCTAACAAGCTAAGTTGTGATTCCAATACTTTGTTTCTTCTGGCCTTTTTTTAAACTCCCAAATATCTTTTGTTAAGGCTACTTTCTAACACTTTTGTGCTATTCTAAGCTTTGTTAAATCATCTAGAGTATCTTTTTATTAAGTCTTGTAAATAAACTACTTATTTGCTTTGTTGCTATTTCTTGACTTAATGATTTATAGTTTTCCAAATTTTTGTGCTTGATTGTATAGTTGTTTGTAGTTTTTATTATGTTGTACTTATGTTTAGCCAAACATATTATCAGTTAGTAGATTCTGTCAATCATCATTTTTAATATCTTTGTTAACTGCAAAAGATATCCTAATTTTGGAATTATTATCATATTGTTTATATATGCAATTTGGCTTATTGTTATTTTTTTATATCTAAGATCTTTGACTGTTTGACTAATTATTTCTTTTGCTTTTTTGCAAATTAGCAACTCTCTTATTTTGCTATTTAGCCAAATTTCTAATAATCTTACAATTTTGTTTTTTGGTTCTTCTGTTATTCTACTTTGAACAAATATAATTTCTCTATCTTCTTTTTTAGTTTAAAATTCATTACTATAAGCTTTGACTTAGCTCCATTTATCTCAATATTATTTGCTTTAAAAAACTTCTTTGCAATTCCAAGAATTTTTAGCAGTTGGTCTTTACTTTTTGCAATTCATGTAGTATCATCTGCATAAGCAATTGCTGCTTGTCTATATCTTGTAATACAATTAATATCTGTATTGCTTAATGTCTTTTGTTCTACTATATAACCCAATGATTTGTCTTCTTAAATTCTTTCCAACAACAGATTATAAAAAAGCTGCCAGATTAGTAAAAAAATTACCTCTTCTTGGTCTATATCATCTTCTGCTGTTATTTTTTCTGTTAGACTATAAGCTGTGATCACTTTAAGTTGTTATTTACAAAAAAGGTTGATAATGTATTTTATTGTTTTTTGTGGTATTTTGACTCTTTTAAAAGCCCACTTCAGACTTTCTAATAGAACTAAGTCAAATGCTTTCTTTATATCTTGCAAAAGTATCTATGTTTCTTTATTTTTCTCTTATGCTTTTTCTATTATTATATTTAGTATATATATTGGTTGCTCTGTTAAGTTGTCAGGCAAACCTGCATAGTTTGGCTCTTTAAGTATTTTTTTTCTTTGTAAATATCTTGGCCAACCTTCTTGTTACCATTTTTGTAACTAGCTTTTTAAAGGTCTCAATTAGTGCCATTGGTCTAATATTGTTTAGATTATATCTTCAATCTATATCTTTTAGGATTGCATAAACTTGTACTATTTTCTACTCTTCAGAATTTTTTTTGTTTTTAGAACCAAATTTGCAAAAGCTCTAAAAATCTTCTGTAATTTCTTTTCTGCTTATTTTATTAAAGTATAGCTTATGTCTAAGATTTCTGAAGCTGTATTGGCTTTGAGTTTCCTTAAAGTATCTTTCTACTCTTCTTCTATTTTTTCCTTTAACTTTTTATATCAGGATTCTTGAATTCAATTTTTTGGGTTGTATACTTCTTTTCATTTCTTAGACATTTCTTCTAGCTTGGTTCTTTGTTTTCTGAATTGATTTTCAAAATGCTTTGTCAGATTATTTAGAACAGCCTTGGGTTCTATTGTTAGATTGACTTTCTCTTCATTTTGGATTATGAATCTGTTAAGAATTATTTTTTTATATAGTTTGTTCAACAGGCTAACAATTATTCATTCTTGATTAGTTTTTATCATTTTACATTTTTTGTTTATATTTTCTTCTATTTGTTTTCTTTGTACTTATTTTTACTTTTCTTTTCTTCTGTTTTTCAAAATCCTTTGTCAACTTTTTATATCATTTAACCAAGTTTCTAATCATTGTTTGTGTAACTTTGGTAATACTACTTCTATTTCTTTACTAATGTTTTTAAGTCTATTGTTTATCTTTTCTTTTTCTTCTTTCTCTGTCTCTTGGTTTCTTTTTGTTTTTACTTTTTTTTTATTTGTTGTAGTTTAATTGTGTGTCTGCACTGCTATGACTTTCTTTAATGATGTTTTCTGTTTGCTTTTATATTAAATATCTTCTTTTTTGGTATTTGTTTATTTGCTGCTTTTGTTATGGCTTCTTCTATTGCATTTCACATATGGTTTAATATTTCTGTACAGTACATACTGCTCATTTTCTCTTTTTCTAATTGCTTTAGCACTTTTTTCTACTCTAATTGTACTTGAAGTTCTTTAGCATATTCTTTATAATCTTTTTGTTTTGCTTTCTTATATAAGTATATTGTTCTTATTTTATCTTTATATTTAATTTCTGCACAGCTGTGATTCACAATTACATACTCTATTTATATGTTTGTTGTTAGTATCTTGTGGTCACTATCTGTTATACTTTCTGCTTTCTCTATGTTGGCTTTCTAAAGGCTAGCTGCAAATGTCTCTAACAACCAGATATAGTTAATTCTTGTTGCTACTTCTTGACTTGGCTATATATATACTCTCTCTGTTGGATGCAAGCTTCTAAAAGAGTCTGTAAACTCTTGCCTCTTAAGCTAATTAAAAATTAGTAATTTTTTATATTTCATTGTTTGTAAATGCAATCTGTTTAGTATGTTGTTAACTGTATAATTGAAGTCTCTAAGTATAATTACTTCTGTATGCTTTCTTTTGTTTATTACTATTTCTATAATTTTATACTGTATTTTCTTACTGATCATTTTGTTATTTGGTGGAATATACGTACCTATTACTATCAGTACTAATTGTTTGAAGTATAGCTTCACTTCTATCATATATTTACTAAATCTTTTAATTGCTACTACATTTTTTTTCAGGCTTCATTTATTAAAATCTAATACTTGATCCTTTTTTTTTATTCAATATTGCACTTGTTCAGTAATCTTTAAATCTTGTATTCAAATTATATAACAGGATTTTTCTTTTTTTTTCTATAATGTTTGTTTCTGTTATGCTCAAAAATGCTATTTCTTTTTTTTCTGCCTAGTCTAGCAGGTTTTCTAATTTTCAACCTTTGGTCTTAAATTTATTAACATTGTAACATGTAATTTTTACTTCTTTTTTCTCTTTTTTTCATTTTTTATTTAGATTTTTGTATTTTGTTTTTGTGTTTTCTGCTTTTTCTTTTTTTTTTCTTCTTTTGAATTAGGTAATTGTCTTTATTTCTTTCTTCAAAGGCTCTTTTCTCACTGTGCAAAAAATCTCTGATCTTCTTATTCATGTTTATAAGTTCAACTAGGATGCTCTTAGAAGTGATTAGCTAGGCTTTCCCTAGTTGTATCTCTTGTCTCTTCTAGTCTTTCCAGTCTTTTCCAAATTTGCTTTAAGATGTTCTTTATATATGACTCTCTTTCTTGTCTTTGTGTCTTGAGTTTTTCTGATCTTTTTTTAAGGTTCTTTTTTTTTTTTATTTTTTGTATTTGTGTTTCTTGCTTGGTTTCTTCTGTATCGATTTTGGGGTTTGTTTGTTTTTTTTAGTGAGGTATCTTCATAACTTACATTATTTTTATTTTTATTCTTATTCAAATAAGCCTTATTTTTGTCTTTCTCTGCTGCTTTTATCTTCATCTGCATCTGAAATCTGGTCAAATCTGTTTTTACTTTTTTCTCTCTTTGCTTTAAGACTTTTTCTTGTTTTTTTTTTTTCTTTATTTACCCAATTAACTCTGAAATTGTTATACAAAATCAGTTTTGTTTGGACTGCATTTATATCTTTTTTGTTGCAAACATGACTATTGCTATTCTTTTTTGGATTTCATTTCTATTTGAAAGGATATAAACTAACTTTACATCTTGCTTTTTAGGCATCGTAACAGTAAGACTTCTAAGGCATTTCTAAGTAATTCTGTTAGCTTTGCTATATATTTCTTTTGTTTTTCTTTTGCTTTATGGTTTTTTTTTCTTTCTGGTTATTCATATAAGTTTATTATTATTAACTGATATAGCTCATAGAATGTTTTCTTTTTCAACTATTTCTATTTGCACTATTGCAAATGCTTTGTACTTTGATCTTTTAATTCTTACTACTTGAGCATTCTTGAATCTTCTACAGATATATTCTAACTCTCTTTTATTAATATCTATTAGCAAGTTCTATATTATTATATATGTTTTGTTATTGGACTTTTTATCTGTCTTGTAGTCATTTAAGTCTTTCTTAATCTTATTTTCTTTCTTGTTGTATATTTTTTCTTCATTTTTTGTTATGCTATTTCTTTCTTTTTGGTATTTTTTATTATGTAATCTTTGTTTTCTTTTTCTGCTTCTCTCTTTTCTGGTATTAGTTATACCAATCATCTTCTTTTCTGCTAATTCTTTGAATTGCCTTATTTCTATCATGTTCACAATCAAAGTTTACCTCTATCTACAAGTTACTTCTTTTGAAAACTTTTTTAATAACTTTAATATATTTATTATTTTTTAATAACTATTTGATGAATTTTATATATTCTTCTTTTGTTGTTCTTGGCATATTATGTGCTAGTATGTTAGCAAGTAGGTTGTTATGTTGGTTGCAATTTCTTTTGCTTGGCACCTACATGTTCTTCTCTAGTGATTCTTCTACTATATCAATTTCACTTTTAATATATTGTTTATTTCATATTGTTCTTTTGTCTCTTCTGTTATTATATTGCATTTTGATTCTTTCTTATTTGCATTTGTACTTTTTTTCTTGTATTTTTCTATTTTTTTTTAATTTTGTAAGGCTTGTTTTGTTTTCATTTCACTATTTCTATTACTAAAACTTACTTTTGCAATTTCTTTTTGTTGAACTGCTAAGCTAGTTTTTTGTATCTTTTCTTTGTATTGCCTGTCCTTTTTTATATCTACTTTTACTATTGGTGCTTGTCTAATCTCTTGAATTATTTCTATTTTTATTGATTGATGTTGCTTTTTTGTTATGTCATCTGTTTGTTCTAAGGCAAGTTCTATTATTATTGCATAGTTACTTTGTTCTACTATGCTTAACTTCTTTTCTGGCTGCTCTTTCTCTGCTTTTTCTATTAACCCTCTTGTTAATCTTAATAGTGCAACCTTATTTGGATTCTGTTCTGTTAGCATAACAACAATTCTGTCTTTTCTATTAGGTGTTATCTATGTTTTATCTGTTTGGTTAAGGAATACTCCATTGTGTATACTGTTAATAGCCCAGTATGCTTTTTTGATATATGTTGTTATTAGGCTGTCATCATGTCCTCTTAATGTATTTATATTAATACTTCAAGTCATACATATGCATGTTGCTTGATTTGCAAATAACTAGTTTGTTTACTTGTTTATATTCTTGTGATCAAAACAGATCTGTGATATAGAATTAATGCTAATTCTCCTAAATTTGTTTTCTGAGTATTTTCTTAATAGAAATTTTGGTTTTTTTTGCTTCTTTTTATTAGTCAGCTTATTTTTTACTGCTTTTTTTTTCCTTATGCTTTTTCTGAATGCTCTTTTTTTTTACTTAGACTTATTAGAATAGTTTTAATAGCTGTTTTTGTATAAACTTAATTTTTGCTTTTGGTCAAATTTGTGTTTAAATAATTAGCAAGAAGAGTTGAAAAATATAATATATATTTTTTTTTTATTAGGTAGGTTATTCTGTAGTGCAAAAAATTGTTGATTTAAAATTAAAATATTTTAGCACTTTGTATAAGTCTTATTTTTCTACTTCTCATATCATTCATATAATCTATCTCGATTATATTTTAGCAAATCTCTATCAGCTCTACTTTATTGTAAGTGAAGAGTATTTCAATAATACAATAATATAAAGCAAAATTTTTATATAACAATTCACCAATACAGGTTTGCTTTCTTGCTATATTATTTATCATTCTATTTACTTAATTCTGAGCAATAATCTATAACTAATTACACTTCTGCACTGCTTGATCATGCTTTTGCATGTATATATTATAGTTCTATTATTCATTTACCAGATCTTGTTACAGATTAGCATATTTATATTGAATTGCTCTTGTTGATTTTTTAATTTGATTTTTTAAAATAGTTTCATATATTGTTGTATTATTTAGAGATCAGTCTATTGTATCAGCCAATTTAGCTATCAAACTTATATCTAAATTTTAATTAAAATTATAAATATCTAAAAAATTTTCATTTGGATTAGATTCATTTTTATTAAAATTCCACACTTCCACATTTTGCAAAACCTCTCTGATATTTATAAGTTCTAATCTATCTCTATATCTCAATAATGATAATGCAAAATTTTGGCAAAGCAAGTTTGTAATATAATTTTTTTGCTAATTTATTTTGTTAATTTTATTTATTTGATTAGTTCTTATTGTATTTATTTCTTATTTAAGCTGTTTATTCTTATCTACTAATCTGGTTATATAATCTTGTACTTTAAATCTATTTCTAACTGATTTTAATATTTTTTGTATTTAGGTTTTTAATTTCATTGCACATTTATTGAATTCTAATATTAACTTGTTCTTATTTAAAATTTCTTTGTTTTTCTTTTTATTTTCTTCTTTAAGTTAGTAAATGATTTTTTTAGTTTTGAGATTTTTTTTTTTAACTCATCTTTCTCTTCTGTAAAAACTTTAATAGTGTTATTTAACTTATTTTCAAAAAATTTTATTCTTTCTTTGCATACACCAATAATTTTTTTTAAGATATATAGTTATTGTTTGAAACTTTTATTTAATTCTGCTAATTGGATACTACCTCATGAAGTTCTTAATTACTCTGTTGTAATTTCTCTATATTTTTTTATTTTCTATAATTTATATTGATCGAGAAATTACTAAATCTATAAAAAAAAAATCAAAATGAAAGAACTGGTTATTTATATCAATCCTTAAAAAGCATGTAATCTTGACCAGGATCTTATTTTGCAAAAGCTCTATTACTAACCTAAGAGCTATTATTGAACTGCTGAAAAAATGCAAGATACTTGTAAGAAGGTTGGATATGAATTTACTTTAGTTGAAATAAAAAAATAGTTAGACTAACAGGCTTTATATCAGATTCATAATTCTTAGCCAAAGTTTATCTCACAAGCATCTTTTAATAATATTACTATACCTATAAAAGTTATTTAAACTAATTTATGCTATATGCCTTATGATTAAATTGAAAATAAAACTTATAAATTTGTATTTAATTGTATAGATATCACTATTTGTACTAAATGAACATATCTTTTAACTAAATATAATTCTGCTAGTGTGGCTAAAGAATTTGTAAAACTTTTTAATTCTTAAATATGCCCAATTATCTGGTCTAAAGTTAAAGTTTTAATAATAAATAGAGGCATAGAATTTCAAGGTAATGTTATAAAATTAATAAATAAACATGGTATTCAAATTCAAATAACAAATTCTAAAGAGTTTATGAATATTGTTGAGAGATTTAATTATATACTACAAGAGTAGGCATTATTTATTCAAGATAGTGTTAAAATAAGATTACCTCCTACTAAATGCTGTTGAGCTTGGGTAAAAAATCTTCAAATTTTTTTTGTAAAGCTTAACAATTCTGTAACTCAACTTTTGGATATTTTTCTTGCTGATGCTTAAAAAAAAGAACATATTTTTGCTAAAGCTTCTAAGTCATAAAAAGGACTAATTGAATTTGATGAACCTAAATTATTTGGATATGTATCATTTTACTGACAATCAATTCACTAATATTCTATTTCACTAATAATTAATTCACTAACAAGTTTATTTCACTAACAACTATTTCATTGATAGCCTATTTTACCAACTAGGTTTTTTTTAAAGTTGCACTAACATTAATCTAATTTCAATTGACTCTAATAAAAATAATCAGAATTAGTTTGTTGATGAAATAACTATTAGTAAAATAACTGTTAGTAAAATAAACTTGTTAGTGAATTGACTGTCAGTGAAATAGACTGTCGATGAAGTAATTGTTAGTGAAATAAGCAACATTCAAATTATCCTCTAATATCTTAGTAAAATATTTGCTTAATTCTGATAAACTAAAAAAAGAAAAAAAATATGCAACTGATATGAATTAGTCTTCTCAAGTTTATCATATTAAAGAATCACTGGTGCAAAAAAATTAGCCAGTTTTGTACTAGCTAATAGATGATAAAGGCAATGGTCTGAAAAGATCTTTTGTAAGAGAAAAGCTTTAAATCATAGATCCTAATACAAAATTATTATCACAATAGGTACTCATAAATTAAATTTCTAATTTATAAAGTTTAAATATTTTATTTACTTCTTCTGTAAATCTTTTTGTATAAGTTCTTCTTAGTTTGCAAATAAGAGATATAATTTGTATAACTTTTCAAAACTTTGATACATTTTTTTATTATACCAGTCTTTGAAATTTGCCATTCTTTTATTATAAGCTTTTTATTTGAAGCTTGTTGCTTTGATATATATCTGCAATAATTATCTGAGTCTCTTTTACATTGCAATGTTTTCAAATAACCCACATATGCTAATTCTATTTTGTTATATTTTTTTTTGCCTTGATTATATATTACTTTGATTATTTTAACTAATGCTAATTCGATATCTTTATAGTTAACTATTTTGTATAAGTATTGAATATTGTTTGTATTAATATAGTAAAAACTTTAGTTTAAAATAAAATATTTATTTCTTATTATTATGTAAGATAAATATTTTTGCAACTATTTACTCAGAAATGGATAGGTTTGTGAGTAAACCTGTCATTGGCCAGAAGGTTGCTTTGAATATTGAAAAGCTAAACCTCATATTTCTTGTAAAGTTTGTAGTAAGCCAACTAGTGCTGAACCTAGTCTTTGTAAAGATCATGCTAATAGATACTATGTAACCTAATATATTAATAGGCTTTAGGATTGAGCTAATTTTGATGCTAATACTGATGCTTTTATTCAAATAAAAATTAATAAATTGCTTCTAGAGCTGTTAGCAAAAAAAGCCAAAAAAGCAGAAGAGCAAGGTTAAACAGCTTCTTTGCAAGGTTTGTAGCAAGCTGACTAGTTTTGAACCCAGCCTTTGCAGAAAACATGCTAGTGTTGCTATATAACCCAATATATTAATAGCTTTAGAAACTGACTTTTTGCAATAATTGCTCAAAGTTAAAGCTTTAAATAATAAAATTATAAGGCCTAATAACTGATTATACTGTACATACTCAATGTCTTTTTTTTATACCTTAGTTTATCTATAGCAATTTAAAGTTAATAAGGCTTTGAGTAAGTAAGAAAATGTGAAATAGAATAACAAAAAAGTCATCCAAAGGTAAATCTATTTACCTTCTTTAATAGTATACTAAAATAGAATAGCAATATAGATCAAAAAAATATAACAAAAATATTCACTTTATTCTAAAGAACTATATTTCTGTTATATTTTTTTGACAAGGGCATCTACATCACTTTAAGGACTTATGCTTCTGCTTCTTTTTTAGCTATATATATAGTATGCTATTAGGAGGCAATTTGATTATATTATATACAAAAATTTTTTTATACACCTAGTTTATTTATAACAATTTAAAGATAACAAGGCTTTGGGTAAATAAGAAAACAAATTAGTAAACTTAAGGTTAACAAAGCTTCAACTAGATAAGAAAACAAATTAGTGAACTTAAAGTTAACAAGAGTTCAGGTAAGCAAAAAAACAAATTAGTAAACTTAATAGGTAAAAAGTATTAGAGTATATTCTTAGTATATAAAATTATATAAACCTTCTAATCTGATTCTAAAGCCAAGTAGAATAGCAAAAAATATAGCATTTTTTATATATGATAATGAGCCCAATAAGGATGCTAAAGGAGTTATATAAGTATAAAAATTTATACATACAGTCTGTTTATATTTTTTGCTACTCAGATATCAGGATTTGAATAAACTTTACAAGAATAATAGTAATTTAATAAATAACTTTGATCACAAGTATTGGTTTCAGCTATAGTAAAAAATTTAGGTTAGCAATAAATAGAGAATATATAGCTTATTTTAGTAAGTTTACTCTTAAGAATAAAATTGTTCTAAAGTTGTAATAAGGTTTTAGGTACAAGTGATCTAGTAAAGTTGATACAAGTGTTTTGGATCAGAAAGTTTAAATAAAATATCTAAACAGAGATATTAGGTATAATAACTAATAAGAAATCTTCAAACAGACTTTTTAAATAGGTAATATAAAAAAGTTACACATATAGCTAGTTGTATGCTTATCATGATGTTTGACAAAAATATTAATAAAGTTAAAAGACCAAAAAGATCATCTTAAAGACCAAAAAAAATAATTAAGATCTAGAGTATTTAAATAAAAGATTTACAAATAGCTCTAGATATAGCAGCTAATATAAAACTTTTAAGCAGACTACTTAAATTAGACAATAACTAAAGTTGTAAAAATGACTAGTTCAATATTTTTTTTATAATTACTATTGTAGTTGTTGTATATAACAGCTATTAGCTAAAATATACTATTAATAAAATTATAGATTATATGTACTTACTTAATATTAAAAAAAAACTATTGATTTCATCTATAAATAGTTAGTAGCCTAACTATTAAGCTATAAAGTTTAACTTTTAAGAAGTTATTTTAATACAAAAAAAATTTATAAGTAATTATAATTATTAAAAAAATATATTTATATTTATATTAAACTAATCTTTCTAAAACTAAGTCTTTTTATTTAGTATTATAGAATACAAAAGCTTATAGTTAAATATTTTAGTAAAGCTATCTTATATTAGAGAGTACATCTAGTTATATATACTTTTAATGTCTAATTTAAGTAGTTTGTCTATATATAAATTCTATACTAGCTACTATACTTGTAATTTAACTATAAGTATTGCTTATTTAAACTTTTTATATTGTAATTTTTACTATATTATTAAAATATTATTAATACTAATATTAGTTAAAAAGTTTTAAATGCCTACTTATATTTTTAAAATTTTTTTTTGTTTTATATAATTTATTCTTAAAATATTGTTATTAGAGTCTTTCATATTCTATTTATAACTAATTTAGTTTTTAATTTTTATAAAGTTTATATAATCCTAATATTCTTTTTTTACAATCTTACTGATATCTTATTTATTTTTGCAAGTTTTTCTATTTTACTAATTTAATTAATTTTGTATAATATAACTTTATACTCAAATTAATTAATAACAGATTTTTTACCTATATAAAAGTTTTTGTTTATACAGATTATCTGTTTTAGATTTTCTTTTTTAGATTAAAACCTTTATAAATAGTATTATTAAAAGTTATATTACCTTTTTATTTAGAATTTTTAAACAGATTTTTTATAGAAGTATATACTTTTTAGATTTATTTAAATAAAAACTTGTTAATGCTATCCTTTATTTTTATTAATGCCACCTCTTAAATAATCTAACTCTAATTAATAATTAGGGTCTGAAAGGTCAAAGATTAAATATTTTATATAAAGAAGGTGGCATTAGCAAAAGTAGAGAGTGACATTAACAAATCTTTTTAAATAATATTGTACATTTTTAAAATATAACTAAAATTACAGAAGTTACAAATCTTAGATTACAAATAAGTTGCCAAAATAATATTATTGTTTAAAATTTTATTGTTAGTAAAATTTGAATACTAAACTTATTATTTGAAGAATAATAATTTACCTATTTTATTAGAATTATTAATCTCATTAAAAAATATATATATATTTAAAATGATCTTTTGAGAGTGTGGCAACTTAGTAAAGTAGATAAGTTGTCAACTTTCTAAGTAGTAGGTTATAAGTTTAAAATTTACTAATAACAAAAATTTAAATAATCACTTATATAATATATAAATAATAATATAATAATAGCAGAAAGTGTAATAACCTAGTAAAGTGGTCAGATTGTCAACTCTCCAAGTAGTAGGTTGAATGTTCAAATCTTATCAACAATAAAAATTTGGATAATCATTTATGTAATATTTATATTATGACAATTGTTACTAATGATTAGATTAGGATATCTGTAATAACAATCATACCAGCATGACTAACAGGTCATAGGGCATTTGTGCAATATTGGAGTTATACAAAGAAATGCAGACTGACAAATCAGATAGTGCAAACACTAGATAAGTTCTTGTGGCTATATAAATCTGTTGAAATTAAGTAACAAGAAGTCTATTTAAGAAGATCTGAGTAGAGAAATAGCTAGATTTTTGATAATGCTATTGTAAAGATTAGCTTAGAGAAATGGATATCTAGATCTTAGTAACCAAATAGACAAGAACCTCTGAGTTAGAAGTCTTAGAAGTACTACTAATCAGGCTGCCAGAATGAACCAGAGAAAAATGATATTAGGCTAACTTAATATACTAATAGATTGATCATAATCTATATAAGCTATCTGGATTGGAAGTCTAATGAAATTCAGAAGTATACTAAAATAGTGGAGTTATGCTGTAAAATATATGCTAAGATTTAAGTAAACTTTACAAGAGCATAACAGTTTAATGATTAAGTCCTAACCACAAATATTGGTTCTGTCATAGTAATACCTAGATCAGCTATAAAAATAAATACAGAAGGCTCTGAAGGATTTATCTTAAGAATAAATTAGTTCTAAGATTAAGATAATAATCAAAGCAGCTAAGTATGACCTAGTGAGTTAACACAGATTACAGGTTCAGAAGGTTTAAAGTAAAACATTTAAGCAGAAGTGTTAAATATAGCAATTGGTAAGGAACCTTTGGGCAAACTTCTTAAATAGATAATATAGAAAAGCTATATGTGTAGCCAATTTATGCTTTTCTGTAGTGGTTTATTAAACTACAATACTAATAAGTGATTAATAAAAGTCAAAAGACCAAAGAGATTATCTTAAAAAAAAAATAATAATAATAGCATTTAGTTGATTATTTAAGATAAGATACTTGTAACTATAATTATACTAGCATAACTAACAAGTTATAAAACATTTGTATAACTAGTTACATAGAGAAATACAAACCAATAAAAGGCAATACAAACCTAAAATAAGTTCTTATAGTTATGTAAATTTGTAAAATTAAAAAGCTAAAGTTTATTTGAAAAGACCTAAGTAAAAAAGTAATATAAATCTTTGACAATATTACTATAAAAGCTAAACCTAGAAAATAGATACCAATGTGAAAGAATTGAGTAAACAAGAATTTTAGATAAGAGATATTACCAACTAGGCTGCCAAAAGTCTTGAACTAAAAAAAAAAATATCAGATATTGTAATCCTAGTATGCTAAGAACAGATTACAGTTCTTTTAGATTATCTAAATTAAAAGTTTAATAACAAAAGCAGAGATATACTATAAGTACTAGAAATATACTATAAAGTTAATACTAGGATTTAAGTGAACTCTGCAAGAGTAAGCTCTGTTAATAAAGATTAAATATGAGTAGTTAGTTAGCAAAAAGGCTTTTTAAAACTTTACAGTTAGGTAATATAGTTTAAAATATATAACAGCTTAACAAATATACAGACAGAAAGATTAAGATTAGGTTAGATGATACTTAGGTATACAGGAACTTGTACACTATTTGTCAAATGTAGTATAGAGATTAGAATGTTTAATTAGATAATTTTCTAGCATATTACAGATATGATAGCTAGTATAAAACCTGTAAATAAATTACTTAAATAGATAATAAAAAAACTATATATGTAGCTAGTTGCACACTTATCTCGTACAAGTTATATAACTATAATTAAATTATAATAAAAACAGTAGTTACTAATAATCATGATTTTAGCAAAAACAAAAAAAAAAGATCTTTTAGGTTTTTTAACTTTTATTAATGTTTTTTGATAATGTGATTTTATATGAAACTATTATAGAAAGAGTATACAATTAACTATATATATAACTTTTTTATATTATCTATTTAAGAAGTTTATCTAAAGGTTCTTTACTAATTGTTATATTGAATATTTCTGCTTAGATGTTCTATTTTAAACCTCTTAAATTTAAAATCTGTATTAATTTTATTAAATTATATCCAAATTATCATCTTAATCTTAGAACTAATTTATCTTTAAAATAAATCTTTTAAAGTCTTCTAATATCTATTTTATAAATAACTTAGTATTGTTATAACTAAACTAATACTTGCAGTTTAAGTTAACTATTAAATTGCTATGTTTTTATAAAATTTATCTAAATCTTAGTATTATTTTATAATATATTCAAAATACTTTAATATACTTCTGCTTTGTTTTTAGACTTTTAATCCAAATAGCTTGATAGAATTATAATTTGTTTCTTGATATATTGAGTTAGCTTAATATTTTTTTTTAGTCTAATTTTAACAGTTTGATTAATAATACTTCTTATCTGAAGTTTTTATTTGTCTAATTTCTTTATATTAGTATCTGAGAATAAGTCAATAAAAATATACAAAATTTTTTTGAATAAAATATTTTTAAACTTTTGAATAAAAATAACTCAATACAAAAACTTAATAAAAATTAATAAATTTTTTTTAAAATCAATTTTAGAAGTTTGTTAAAATAATAAACTAAAATTTTATTAAATTTAACTAAGTTCTTGTTGAGCTATTATTGTTCAAAATTTTAAAAAAATTTACTTAGAAAAAATTTGATATATTTTTACTAACTTATAAGTTTAATCTTTATAGTAATAGTATTAAAGGTTCATGATACTTCTTTGTTTAGATTTTACTAAATGAGCTTTTTGTTTTCTAATTTTTATAAATTTATATAAGAACTATGATATATATTATCTAATATCTATTTACTAAAAGACTATACCTCTTCTTCCTTACTTAAGACCAATCAAACTGCTTAATTTTGATTAGCTATTATTATAGATTATGTAATCTAAGATTTTGGCTAATTTTCCCATCTTCAAAAATATTATCTACTATCTGTCATTGTCTTAATTATAAAGACTTATTTTAACTTTGCATTATCTAATACTAGTTTATATCTCTTTATGTAACTAATTACACAGATATACTATAGCCTGCTAGTTATGCTAATGTAATCATAATTTTAAATATTTTAGCCTAATTATTGAAAACAGTTGCTATAATATAAATATTATATAGGTAATTGTTCAAATTTTCATTATCAGTAGGTTTTGAACTCATAACTTACTACTAAAGAGTTGATGACTTATTCATTTTACTATGTCATTACACTTTTATTAAAATATATATATATATATTTTTTTGGTATTAAGGTGACCTCTTTGGTCTTTTGACTTTTATTAATCACTTATCAGTATTGTGGTTCAATGAACC
>CAJVQA010001276.1:0-26494 GCA_910591915.1 Cetraspora pellucida | reverse complement strand
GTAACTGTAAATTTGTACTATATCAAATTAAAGCTAATAAACTAACTGGCATTGTCACCAAAGTTCAAAAAAAAAAAATTTAACTTCAAAGCATTTATACTCAAATGCCACCTAGAAAACTTGTCTTTTTTCTTAAGACAAGTACACAAGACTTAACAAAATACAGAATGATTTGGAATTTTAAGGCAAAGGTAACAATAGATAGTATATGAAGATACTAAATATTGCATTCAGTTTATTTAGTATGAAATGTATGAAGATATTTCCTATTGAAATGTATAAAGACACTTAGGTGAAGTATATAGAGACACTTAGATAAAGTGTAGAAACACTTAGATAAAGTATAGGAGCACTAAATTTTCTTGAAGGGTTAGAAAATAGTGCTTTTATAGATATTTTGCATGTATAAATAATTACAATAAAAATTACTCTATTGCTAATAAATGCTATTTATAATAATAAAAACTAATAGATATAATAAATATAATATATATAATAGATATAATAGATATAATAGAAATAAAAGATTTGTTAAAAATGATAAATCTAATAGAAATGTAATATCTGTAATATTTGTAAAATCTATAAGATCTATAAAAATGTTAAGATTTCCAATACAGTAATTTGAGCCAATTAGAATCAAGTCATATATACTAGAATTAGTGCTTTTCATCAAAATCATTATGATCTTATGATCCCATAATCAGAATCACATGATCTTGTAGTTGTTAGAATCATCTTAATAAGCTGAATCCAAAAGTGGTTGTTTCATCCAATTTGGTTTGATACATTAAAAGTTATAATTAAAAATGTATAAAACTCTTAATGTTAACATTCTCCTCTACTTAGTTTTGAGCTCTATGAAAATTAAAATAGGATATAATAATCAGAACTTGAAAGACTATCAATCATTAAGAAGATAGTAATATTGGTTCTAAAAATTTATTCTAAGATCATGGAAAATATTATAGGTTCTAATTAAAACTCTATAATAATAGACAGAAATTTTTCTTCTACTTGTTCTTCATTCTTCTGAATATTCTTCTAATAATTCACCCAAGTAATAAGCATAAACAAGTTGTTTTTGTCTTTGGGAACTGTTAGTCCTGAGAAGTTTTCTGTATGTTGTAATTATTCTTTCTTGTAAGTCTTGAGATTTATTGGTTGAATAAGGTATAATAGTTGGAAAGATAGATATAGTATTTAGAAGATCCAAGAGAATAGGATTATTATTCATTATTGTTAAGATAGTTTTGTTTCCAAGTTGTAGATAAAATTAAGGAAAGCATTTCTTTGGTCTTGTTATATTTACTAAAATTTCTTTGTGCTTCTGTGCCAAGTAATCTTGTGTATATTTAATTTGTAATTTGTTTAACTCTTGTTGTTTCACATTTTTAATGACTAAATTTATGTTTTCTTTTGTGTTTCATTTATAGTTATTCTGTTTATCATAAATATTAAACAGTTTTTTGTTCTAATTTTAACAAAATTTGTATCACTATATGTCTAATTTTGTTCTATTTTTTTGTATTTTTCAATGTTCTTTGTATTTTCTTATAAGTTTTATAAGAAAATTTAACTATTCTAAAATTATTTTAAGTAATTGATAATCTTCTGTTTTTTTTCTATCTTAGTTAGAATTAATGTTCATTAAAACATTTACTTATACATGATGTGCTGTAATAAAAAAAAAGAACTTACATGCTGTATTGATAAACAAAATATTTGGATTAGTTATAATTAACATTCATTAGGGTATTTACTTGTACATGATATGCTATAAAAAATATTCTATAAAGAGCTTACTTGCTGTATTGATAAACAAAATATTTGGAATAGTTAGAATTAACGTTCATTAAGGTATTTACTTGTATGTGATATGCTGGAAAAAAAAGAACTTTCTCGCTGTATTGATAAACAAAATATTTGGGTTAGTTAGAATTAACATTCATTAGGATATTTACTTGTATGTGATATGCTGTACAAAAAAATTATTCTATAAAGAACTTACGAACTGTATTTACAAACAAAATATTTAAATTAGTTAGAATTAATGTTTGTTAAGGTATTTACTTGTATGTGATATGCTAGAAAAATAAAAAGGACTTACCGGCTGTATTGACAAACAAAATATTTGGGTTAGTTAGAATTGATGTTCGTTAGGGTATTAAAAATTCTATAAATAACTTACGAACTGTATTAACAAACAAGATATTTGGATTAGTTAGAATCGACGTTCGTTAGGGTATTTACTTGTACGTGATATGCTATAAAAAAACATTCAACAAATAACTTACATACTGTATTGACAAGCAAAATATTTGGATTAGTTAATGAATTTTGAAACTTAAATCTACAAATGCGCATTTCACTTACAACTGATTAACTAATTTACGAGTTTTTTCTGCCCACTCGTCATTAGGGCTAATTTTTAATAAATTCTCTAAGTCAGCAATTGATTCATTATATTTTTTTATTATATAATAAATTTCTCCTCGATTTCTTAATGCTATTATATTATCTGGTTCAATTTCTATCTGTTTAGTTAAAGCATCAAGTGCTTTATCATATTCACCCATAAGGAAAAATATTTGTCCTAGACTATTTTGCTTTTTTTCTGATGATTTTGTTAATTCATCTGTTAAATTAACAAGTACATTTTCATTTCCACTCATAACAAAATGAACATTTTCTTGATGTTTCAATATTAATACATTATTTAATTTTTTACTAATGTTTTCGATTGTCATCGCTGTTAATTGAAATAAACATATAAGCAAAGCCAAATTTTAAATAAGCTAAGACGATTAGATCTCTTAGAAAAAATTACCAGAATAATTGAATGTTTTATGGCCGAAATTTACTTCTATAGATGCGCCTTGTGATCTAAATCCAACATATGGATATACAGTGTCATTGAAATCATCAGGAAGATGACACGCAATTCCTTAAAATTTCTTATAAATATTACATGCTTTGCTTTGTAAAATATAATATTAATTTTTTAAAATGTTAATTACCTAAGTTGACACCATTTTTAGTATAAAATACTATCTTCTTTATTAAGTTTATATAACATCCAATAATGTTACCAGTAGTGTATCCAAATGGATATAATGAATAATACAGCTCACTACTTCCAGAACAAAATGAATATCCATCGTCACCATGGTAACCACACCCCCATGATACATTTTCCTTATATTCTTGTCCTAAGGGATATTATGTATAATATTGTTATTAATCTGTAATGGTAAGAAGATGGAACCAAATCTTCTAATGGATTACCTGGCATGAGCATATTATATATATAATTTGTTTTTACATTTGAATCGTCCATTTCTTTATCAATTTCTTTATAATTTTGTTTTGTACAATATCCAACTCCAATCATTCTATTAATAAATAGAATTAAAGATTTATAAAAAAATATCATAAAAAAAAGGTGGTATGAAATGAAATAATAATTAATATACCCATTTTCCCCTTTATTTATAATTTTAATTTCGAAGTAAAATATCACACACTCTAAAGGAATTGGACGATTTGCTCGAATTATAATAGCTTTATTATCATCAGGATCTTTAAAATTTTTTTATAATTTAATTGAACTATTAATAATTTACATTTATAATTTAGGGTGTCAACAATTTAAGATGTTAATCTGTTTCATTATTCGTTTACCTTTATAATTCACTTTAAGTCCATTTGAATCTAAGTTAATAAATGACGATTTATTTTCAATCTCCCATGCATTCGGTAAGGCAATATCATTGTATGGAGTTGGCAATTCTAAATAATTCATTGAGTTAAAACTCACTCCAAAAGAATAGTAGAATTAGTGATTTTGTACGTGCACACATTTATAATCGAACTCAATAACACTATTTACATACATTGGGGGGACAAAAGTAACGCCCGATGATCAATTTCCTAATAAAATATATATACTGTGTACCAGAAACAGATTACGAAGTACGAAGAGTGGTTTACTGACAAGTTAAGTGGAGCCAACAATTCTGGACATCTAATTGTTTAAAAATGCCTTGTAACTTTCAAAAAATTGCAACAATACAACCTTTATTATTACTAGCTTATAACCGTGCCTTTGGCACGGAGTTTACCAAAAAGAATTAAATGAGAGGTGAGTAGTTTATTTTAAATTTTTTATTAATAAATAAATATTGTACTTATGGAAATAAGAGGGATCAAATCAAATCTAATGTTAATTGTTTCAAATAAAAAGAAAAGAATGTGAAATATTATGATTATCGTTATCAATTATTATTATTACCTAAATGATTATACCCTTGAAATCACTCATATATCAACTAAATGTTTAATAGAAAATTGATATAAATTATGACAATAAAGTTCCAGTACCCATTGAGTATACGTAATCCACACCTGTTTAGGTATATTGTAAATGTGTACAAGGTTGACGGAGAAGACTAAATTCTTAAAATTCGTTAAGTTATGGTTAAGGTCAAAGTTAGACTCTAGAGTGGGGTAGTTAACATAGTAAATTGGTCAACAAACCCTTTTTGTTAGAGCACAAAATCTGGTTTCTTATGCTGATTTTTGAGCAATGAGCAATTTTTTTAGACGAACGTTTGTCCTGTGCCACATGATCGACATAACCTTGCACAGAATACCTATGTGCATTTTCGATATGCCCCGCTTAGACAAGTTTTGCACTTATTTTGAAAAACCCAATATGTATCTAGCAACTAATCCTGAGTATATACGCACATAGTGTGCATAAACTTACAGATGCCGATCGTACTGGCCTATGTAGTATCACGTGCTGCGCAACTACCTTATTCTTAATATACCGAACATTTTCAAATGCAGATAACAGACAAAATAATATGACAAACAGGCTTAGCAATTAAAAACTTTTTAATGATTTTAATAACCAATGATAATTGATTTAATAAAACTTTAAAGAGCATATATATAAATATTATATAGATGTATATAGTTCTAAAAATTCTAAATTATAAATTTCTATTTGTTAGAAAGAAAAACCAATTTTACAAATGAGTGTGTGAGAGTGAAAACTGGAAACCGATCATAGTAAATCATTAAATCGGTTTCCAGGTTTTCACTCTCGCGCACTCAAATCAAATTATAACCGGTTTAATAAGCTGGTTTATAAACCTTAGTTTAGTTTACAGTTTGATAATCAAACTTGGTTTTGTGAATAATAACCAAACCAAACTATAACATCTTTACAATTAGGTTGATGGTTTATATTAATATCAAAAATATAATTTATTCATTATGTATGTATTGCCTATGATTCACTATTGCTAAGCCTAAACTTTTTCAATTATTTAGGTTTGAGTCGAATTTCCACGGTTTACATTATAATAAGTCGAAATAGTTTCAATCAATTTATAATCAATATATTAAACACACTTGGCTTTAACGGGCATCAAAAAAAGGGATTTGATTTTGCAATTTTTTATATGTACGCATGCACAGTAGTCAAATAAAAATGGCAGTGAAGGCTGCATCAAAGAACTTACAAAACCTTAAAGGCAGGACACCTAGAAGAATGAATCGTTGATTTGGCAATTTGTTATAAATTTTTTTTATAATCTTTTTTTAATATATTGTCACTATCGTAAACTTTTGGAGATCATACTTGTACTGAAGCTTGTACTAGTATATTCATGGTTGTACCAAAAATATATTCACTATGAAGTACAATATCATCACTTTTATTGAGAAAGCATTTTAAAAAGCTTTTAGTATTAGCAAAAAAAGAGTTTAATGATCCAATCGCAAAATTTTCAGCTCTTTTAATCTGAATAGACCGTTTAAAATCATATATAATGTATGGATTATCATAGGAATATACAGTACACAAGTTTCAATAAAACAAATCTGGTACGTACATAACATAAGGATGATCAAGCCAAAATAAAGAAAAAATTGTCATACAATATTTGCATGTTTTGTGTCCAAAACAAAAAAAAAACAAAATGTAACACAACCACAAATAACGCATAACAGTAACGATTTGCTTTGGATTTTTTTCTTTTTCATACTTATATACGTACATAAGTGAATAATTGAAAATGTCTGAAGCTGCAGTAGAAGGGCTTAAACATGTAGCAAAGATTGCCAATGCAGCATCATCGTTCATTCCGGTACTTGATGCTATATCAAAACTGATTAATGAAATAGTTGGAATTTATGAAAAATCCGAATTCAATAAAAATATGTGTTCCAGATTAGTTGATCGTGTGTTAATGGCAGAATTTGAAATAAAAAGATTAAAATTAATCAAAAAACAATATGAAGGAAAATTTCAAGAACAAGAATATTATGATTCTCTTCAAAAATTTAAAACTACATTGGAAAAGATTAAAAGATTTGTAGATGAATTTTCAAATATGAAATCTATTAATAAAACATTTAGAGCAACAGAGATTAAAGAAAAGTTTGAATCTCTAGCTGAAGAGTTTGATACCACTATGAAACATTTAAACTTTAGTATGGCAATTGATTTTGAAGAACAGCGAAGGTTGGATACCGACGAATTAAAATTAAGTTTAAATGAAATAAAAGAGGTAACATTATTATGATGATTTCTGTTTTTACTTGTACATTATTTTATATATTTTATATGTGAACTCACTAATATTAAATAATTATATCTACAGATATTGAAAATTTCTGGGTTCAATTCTGAAGTTATTTCAGAGGTCAATATCATGAAGTCCCAGGACACTTCAGTTTTTAAGCCGGTTTATATAGAACCAAAAGACTTAACTCCTTGTTCTTTGAGTCCCGATGAATTTTCTAGAGTAGGAAATTCTTCATATTTGTGTAAAAGAATGTATAAATTTGAAGAGGTTGCTTGTAAAGAATTTAATATTAAAGAGACAAATGATCAAAAAAAGAAACAAAAAATTCAAAAACAATTAGCAATCTTGGAAAGATTAAGTGAATGTAGATATATTCTCAAGTTTTATGGTTTGTCTCGTCTTGAAGGAAAAGAAGTTCAAGTTTTACAATGGGCAGCATTAGGCTCTTTAAAGGATGTTTATACTGCAAATGATATTGACTGGGTAACCAAAGTATCTATAGCTCGTGATGTATGTCGTGGTCTTGCTTTTCTTGAATCTGTAGAGATCTTACATCATGACATTCGTGGTGAAAATATTATGGTACGAATTAAAGCTTTCTTCATGAGTATAAGCATATTTAATTTAAATTTAATCAATTCACAAATTAATTCATAAAAATGTTTAGATGGTTGCGGGTTATAGTCCTAAGATTGCAAATTTTGATGTAGCTCGAAAACAAAATGAAACAACTAGTGAAATTCCTGATCTTAAAAAAGTTGTACGTTGGATGGCCCCTGAAAAAATAAAAGGTGATCCTTATACTACAAGATGTGAAATTTTCAGGTAATTTTATACAGCAAAAAAAAATTGTACATAAAATATAATTTATTATACCAATACAGTATATAAATTAATTTATTTTTATATTTTATGTTAAAAAAGCTTTGGAATGTTACTTTGGGAACTCACTTATGAAAAGGAACCATATCACACCATTGAAACCTTTGAAAGAATCAAAGATCTTGTTACGAATGGTTATAGAGAAAAAATTTCTTTTCCACCTACAAAGGATCAAAAAATAAGTGAAATTCAAAAAAAATTTGAATATATTATGAAATCAAGTATGTTTATATCTTTAACAGTACGTTTTTAAATTACTTTACTGTATATTTATTATTATTTAATTTTTCAATTTTCATAGCTTGGCACGATAATCCTAGACATCGAATTGGTGTTGGTGAATTATATGTGCATCTAGAAAACTTGGCTGAAAAATATGTTAAACCTGGTGACTTACCCAAAATATGTAATAATAACGAAATAGACTTCGATGGATCTAAATTTTATGGAAACGATGAAATTGATATGGATTTCATCAATCAGACAGTGTCTGAACTTAAATTTAACTTTTGTGATGCTGAAATAAAAGTGCCCACTCCTCTTAGCGAAGGACTAAAAATTCATCAATCAATAAATAAAGAGGGTCCTCAGGAAGAAAGAATGAAAATGAGAAAACAAGCTTGGGAATGTTTTGTAGAGCATGCAAATCTAGGAAATTCTATTGCAAAATATTGGAAAGGATATTATCTATGGGAAGGTTATTATGTCGATAAAAACAAAGAAGAAGCAATTAAGCTTTTTAAAGAAGCTGCTGATAATAATGTTCCTGGTGCTCAACTACGTTATGCTTTTGCACTTTCAGAATCAAATACTCCTGCAACAAGAGAAGAGTTTATTAAATATCTTACATTGGCTGCTGATAATTGTAATCAGTTCGCATTATATCACCTAGGTGAAATGTATTTAAATGGAAATGCAAAGTTTCATGTTAAACCTGATCGTGAACTTGCTATTAGAAAGTTGAAATTGGCCACTTCTCTTGGAAATCCAAATGCAAAGGTATTATTAAAAAAAGTGGGTGAACTAACTGAATAATAAAATAATTGGATATTTTTTTCAAAAATAACTTGTATTTTATTTTTTGTTACGAAGTTATGTATTATTACTTTATACCAATAGGTTAATAATAATGTGTTTATACATTTACATTTATATTTTATGTTTATTAAGTATATAAATAAAATTTAAGGCCCGTTTTATTTAAATTAAAATAATTGGTTTTAATTGTTTTATATTCATATTCGATGGTATATGCCCTTTTCGGTTTTTGTGAGACTGCGCATTTACAGTATACTTCTTTATGCTGGAAAATCATTTACAAGATACGGTAGTTGTTATATTATTTGCCGAAAAACCATAAATCATAATGTATTTCAGTAACGCAATTTATGCAATAAAAGATTTAACGAAAAATTTGAAGTCAATAAAAGATTGTGGAAAGAAGAACATATTAAAATATCCGTTTGGTTATCCGGATTATTTATTATTTGATATCTAGAGACCCGATTTACTGTTAGGTACGTATTAGGTTTAACGTTATAATTAAATGTACTTTTTTGACAAATCAAATGTAAATTGAATCACCAATTCAAACCAAAATTTGTGGCAATCGATTTGGGTTAATAATTTTATCAATGAATTATTTATTATACAATATTGAGAATTAATTACTTTCTTGGTAAAATAAGCTCAACTTAAGTGAACTAAGTAATTCTGAGACTGTCTATGTTTGGTCATTTTATTAACCTGAAAGAACTGTATATCGGTAACAGTGAAAGAATAAGGAATTTAAATTTCTACAATATAAAAAAAATTATAAGGAATCAATTATCATACAAATATTATTAATTAAGCTATGAAAGGTAAGTTATAATTTTTAGATATATCAATTACAGTTTAACTTTGATTTAATCAAATTATAACAAATTTATAAACCATTTTTTATTACATCCTAATAAGATCAATGTATCCTTAAACCTTGTTAATAAATAAAAATACTATACATATATATATATTCCAGGCTATGTATATGATCTTAAGAAAGAACTATAGTAAAACATATAAGAAAAATATCTATTACATCAATAAATTACTACTTCACTACCAGCCAATAATAAATAAAATGCAGATCCAATAAAATTAAACAAAGAACATACACGCCAAATAATATTCCAATCATTATCGGTAACTTCTAATATCCAACCTGTTAATGCTATACCAAAAAATGCTGGAACCATCCCACAAGTAATTCCTAAGCCACATAATACGCCCGCATAATTTGGTGCAATATCAAGCTATAATGATAATTAACAAGAGTTTAATTTATAGCTAACAAATAAATAGTTAAAATAATAATGATAATTAATTAATTTAATTAATTACCTGTGATACCAAAAAACTCGCGGCTTGGAATGAATATAATGCAAATCCAGCTGTTATCATAAATAATCCTTCAACAGAAGTTTCTGCCAAATAAGGTATCTGTAAATTATATTTATACACCAAAAAAATAAATAAACTAATAAAACAAAAATTTTACATTTGATTCGCGCTTACCAATAATAGAGATGTTGTAATTCCAAGGGTTCCAATTATATTGGAAGATTTTCGTACAATTATAACACGAATTTTTAATTTATTAATTGCATAATCACAGATATAACCGCCTATAAATCCCATTATGATGTAGGATAAGTAAGATAAAGCTAAAAAAAAAAATTTGAAATTTATAAATATAAAAGTAAATATAAAAGCAAATATAGAATAATAATTTTAATAATATTAATATCCAAATTTCTAACCAGTATAAAGTCCAATTAAATGGATGTCTACATGAAAATATTCATAATAAAATATTGGTAACCAATTGAGCAAAATAAAAAAACTCCAGGAACTAAAAGATTGACAAAGCAAAATTGCCCACACTTCACGACGAGAAAATATTAATTTCCAAGGAACTTTATGTACATAAAATGACCCTGATGATATTTGATTCTTTGGTAGTAACATATCATTTTCGTTTGCAGGAATTCTTTGATTATTGTCAATAATAATCTGATAATTTTCGAAATTATTTTCAGAACTAATAGGCGATTTATTTTTTAAAATCCAATCTAATTCATCTTTGCTGATTCCTGAATAATCTCTAGGATCACTTTTTCCATAAAGATACCAAATAACAGACCAAAAGGAACCAACAATTGCAAATACCCAAAAGATACTTTCCCAGCCAAACTGACTTGAACCTAATAAATTTGAAATTGGCATGGCGATTGCCATACCGATAAAAGTTGAAACAGTTACTGCCGAAACAACTCTAGTTCGTTCTTCAGGTGGAAACCATTTTGAAATTAAAGAATGGACGCATGGATAAGTTGGACCTTCACCAATTCCTAAACAAATCCTGCATAATATAAGACAGTATATGTTTATTCTAGCAGCAATTGGAGTAAGTAAAGTAAAGAGTGTCCAAGTTACGGCAGCTATAAAAAAATGGATTAGGAATAACCAAACTCGAAATGTTTTTTTTAAACATTATATTTCTTAGAATATTACTCACATATGGCTAATACTCTCCTACCACCAAATTTATCAGTAAGCACACCTCCTATAATCTGAGTTGTTATATATCCAAAATAAAATGATGATGATATGTAACCTTGTGTACTATGACTCCAATTGAATTCCTTAGTCATATAAACTATGGCAATTGCCATATTTGAACGATCTTTTATGAAATAAATAGTTAATTAATTTTCCAAGTTTTTAAAAAAGATGAAGATTTAACATTGGATTTACCAGCATAACTAATAATAATAGCAGAAATACATAGAAAGATAATTATAATTCGCTTTGGGATATAACCAGACCACCAGTTACTAAAATTTATCAAATAATGTAAATTAAAAGATAAATAAGACACACTATACGTTTGGAAATAATAACCTACGTGATTGTTAATACCATTATTAGTCTAGAAGAAAGAGTTATTGATTTTCATGTAATAAAACTTTTGACATAACAATGTATGCTTCGTACTTAAAGTTTGTGGAACAACTTACGTAGTACGTATAAGCTCAATCAATGCATGCACGTATGCACCCTGTGTGTATCGGTATCAATGTTCCTAATATTAATATATAATATGTACATACGTACATAGCGATAGATAACGATAGATGGATAAAAATGCTTATAATACTAGGAACCGGCCGGAAACCGGTATAAATCTAGAGCTCGCCCCAGCCCCTGAAAAGTCTTATTATGTACATATGTCGAAGATCAAAATTTTCAGGGGCGTTACAAACGGAAAATACCAAAACTACGTTTTTGATATTTTTACTATAGAGGGCGTAGAAGTGAGGGTCTGTCGCTTCGTTCTAGACAATTATCTATACGTAGATAATATTCTGCAGAACCGTTCTGGCACCGACTCGATATTTACCTAGAATATTTAGGTTGCCTTGAGATGCTAATTAAATTAACATAATTTTCACTAATTTCACCAATTGTGATAAGGTATTATCTAAGTGAATGAAAATAAAAAACTATCACTCTTTGAAGAAGTGCCAACAGTTACCGTGCAAAAATAAGCAAAAAGATCCACAATCTAGAAGTACCTTAACAGTACAAACTTTTTTAAAAAATAATCCGATTTCTAAGCTACTTATAAGATGTAAAAATCGTAAATGACTTACAAAAGATATAGATAAAAATAAGGGTCATAATATGTGTGCCGTCAAGGGAAAATCTGTCATCAGACTTTCAATTATATTCTGTGTAGGATACAATTTGTTTAATTTGTTAGAAATAGCCTATAAAAAAATAATGCAAATTATTATATTGATAGTTTCAAAAATCTAATCGAAGTGAATCGAATAGAACATGCTAATCCAAATCAGGAATCTGAATCTATATTTTGAATCTATTTGACTTGATTCTTTCCATACTTTTTATTTGTTTATGCATAAGAGTAATTTTATTGAATTTTAAAAATCAATTGTGATTTTTAATTCTGAGTTGGAAAATAATATGTTTATTGTTCAATTCAATGTATATTATAGTATTAATACAATAATAAAGACTATGCAATTGTACCTGAGTTAAAGAAAAGAATTTTAAATATTACATTTAAAAATAATCTAAAAAACAATTGCTTAAGGGTAGGATGTAATATGTTAAAATTATATATAAACTTAATGGTATATTTTTTTGTAATTTCAATTACATAATTTATTATCTTTTTAGAAACTTCTTTGGTCTTGTGGTTTTTATTAAGTGTTTTATTAGTTTCTATCTAGATTAGAGAGAGCACAATATTATATTTTGCATATTGACAAGACTACAATTAGTCACATGTATATTGTCTATTTAAAAGTTCTACTTGCAGATTTCCTACTAATTTTTATATCTGAACCAATCTATAGGTTCATTGTTTAAAGGTTCTGATTTTCAATATTTTTTCTATAATACTGAAACAAGCTTAATTTTTTGATTATTGGACCTTAGAAATAATTTATGCTCAAAATAAATTTTTTACTGAAATGAAAATAAATCTTATACTACGTCTATTTTAGGTTTCTTATATTAGAAATAATTTTGTATTAAGAAAGATCAATCTTTTCTATAAATATTGATAACACTTTTCACATTATTTACTATAGTAATGTTTGCACTTTGCTATACTGATTTCTTTTTGGGAATTTCTTAATTTTAATATATACCTTCATTTAGACTTTTATAAGGTTTTACATTTGATTATAGATTCCAATTTTTGGTTATAAAGTATTTACCTTCAACCAAACTCAAACTGTTAATCTTGTTTATAAAGAAACAGAAGTTTAACAACTAAGCTATAAAACTTGAACCCTTAACTATGAAACTTTTTACAATTAAATATTTTTTGAACTTCTATATAAAGTCGTAAAAGTAGGTTCTTGTAATTCTATAGTAGTAAATTTATTAAAATTAGGTTAAAACTCATTAATATATGAATTTTTAAAGATTAAATATAGAAATTTATTACATATTAAAAATTTTTTATAGTTTTTCAGAAATTAACCAATTAATGTTGACTCTTTTGTGTAGTTAAAGAAAACATAAGATATATACAAATATAATTTTTTTATATTAAATATCTTATAAATTTTTAACATAATAAATAACTTATTTAAATCGATATATTATTGGATTTTAATAAAATTTATTAAAAAATAAAAAGTTTTATTAATAACATATTTTAATTTACTATATAAAAATCTAATGGACCACCTAGGTTATATAAAAAATGAGCTATATACACCCTACCCTTAAACTAAGTATATAATATCGTTATTCTACAACTAAATTAACACATTTTCATTATATACACTGAATCTTTATTATTCTTGCATTCGAATAGGCCAGATCTTTTTATTTATTTATTAATTGACTCTTTTTGCTAATTGTATGAACTGCCTGATCCTCGAAAAAAAGCTCTCAGTTAATTCATTATGATTATGCAGACATTTTCAGGATAAAGGTAGCCACCTCCCTCTGATATATAAAATTTGGGTAGTTTCCTAGTTCTGCAGTTATGGATATGCTGGTATATTATTTAAGTGTCGCCAAATGAAAACATACACATTTAAAAATAGCCTATATAAAAATATATATGTTTTCCTTCGGTGACTAGAATTTTAGGATCTACATTTTACTACCACATCACCCGTCTGCCTTTCTATGATTTCACACAGCTGACCCCCTAAGCTGCCGTACTACTTTCTTTACGGAAATTCTACGGACAGAGCTTAGGGACAGAACTGGACAGAACAAACTCACGTGATATTATTAAAATTCCTCTTACCCTAACCAATAAATAACTATTCACGTGATTTTGTTCTGTCCCTAAGCTCTGTCCGTAGAATTTTCGTTTCTTCACAACCCGCCCAATTCATTTCGAATAGTCGTACTACCGAATTTTATATTACGTCAACTATCGTGGTTATACGAAATCGTGATCCTAATCCAGTTAAGCCCTTCGAACCGAAGATCTTGAAATTGGTGACCGGGAACGTAACCACTACGTTATTGACTCACGAATCGGATAACATATTTTAAATACTTAAATTAATAACATTCACGTGAATTCGAATTTTCTTTTCACCCTTCGCAAAGTTTTCCTCGGGTTCGTAAATACTTTTTGGATCAGTGGCTCAGATCAAAACAACTTCAGAACCTTGAGATAAGCATGACTTTCTAGGGTCACACATCATTATTTAAATGTTGTGTCGCGTAGCAGCAAGTCACATAGCAGTATTACGTACAGTAACCAGTAAGTATAAAGGATATGTACGTACGTACATATGCACGTATATGTGGCCTAGGAGAAAATTGACGATTTTTCAAAACAATTTTTTGTTTTGAATTTAGCTAATCAAAAATTAGCTCAGCAACATTTTTTATTTAAAGAACAAATACTGTTATATTATAAAATTTTACAGTATAACTCTTTAAAATTTGTATTTTCTTATAATTTTAGATAAAACCAATTTTCCCCAAAACTTTTTTTTTTATTTGTTAATTTGGACCCTTTTTCTCAGCACCAAGCTATATTTTTCAGCATACAAAGGCATGGCAAACGCGCCAGAAGAATGGCTTGGAAAAGCTATTTCTGAGAGACATATCGATAATCTTGAATATAATAAATTCACAGATCTCATAATGATTGGCTTCGGAGGCTTTGGAAATGTTTTTAAGTGTGAGTGGTAAGATTGTGATTTAATGGTTGCTCTTAAGTGTTTTAAAATCAATACTAGTATAAATAAAAAAATTATTACTGCTTTGCTTTTCAAGCTTTGTAGTAGTAGGTGCTTTCTAGTAATTCTGTCAGTTTTGTTATATATTGTTTTTTTCTTGCTTCATGATCCTCTATTCCTTTGGCTACTCATACTAATTTATTATTATTTACTGGTATAACACAGAATGTTTTCATGCATTCTTTCTATTTGTACTACTACTAAGACTTTGTATTTTGCTTTTTTAATTCTTACTATATAGGTTTTTCTAAATCTTCTGCATATATATTCTAATTCTTTTTTTATTTATATCTGTTGGTAAGTCCTAGATCATTAGATAATTTATGTTTTCTGATTCCTTATTTATTCTATATTGGTTTTTATTTGTCTTGGTTTCAATCTCTTTTCATTTAGGTTTTTCTTCTTTGGATCTTAATTTATTATTTTTTCTTTTCTGTTGTTTTTTATTATATTAATATTGTTTTCTCATATTGTCTTCTCTTTCTTCTGATATTATTCTATACTAATCATTTAGTTTTTTGCTTTTTTGTTATATTGCTTTACTTTTGCTAAATTCATAGTCAAAATCTATTTCTATCTATAGGTTTTTTCCTTTAAAGATTTTTCTAATATCTTTAACTTATATATTATTTTTTAATAACTATTTAATAAATTTCAGATTTTTTTTTTATTTTTTCAGAGATATTGTGTGTTGGTATATTGGTAAATAAGTTATTGTTTTAGTTACAATTTTTTTTTGCTTAGGGCTTATATGTTCTTTTTTAGAGATTTTCTAACTATATTAATTTTTTTCAATTTTCATTTCTGTGTCTTCTTTTTTTTTTCTATATTTTTTTTTGAATAGACATATTTTTTCTTTCTTAATTATTATTCAACTGACTTACCTTTATACTTATTTCTTTTAATAGATTTTTAGTGCTATCTTGTACTTCTTTTTCACTATCTTTTTCTTTTTTGTTTTTCTTTTTTGTATTATCTTAAATAATTCTTCTTAGTTTCTATCTACTTTGATTGACTGTCATTGAATTTCTCTTTCTTTATCTTGTCTCTGTCCTGTTATAGGTTCTTCTATAACTATATTTTTAGTTTGTTTGTTAATGTTAATCTTTTTTTCTGATTGCTCTTATTCTATACTATTAATTATTTTTTTAGTTATATAAAGTAAGACAATCTTTGCTAAATCTTGTTTTGTTAATATAACAACAATTTTATCTTCTCTATTTTGTATTGTAAAACTTTACTTATTTAGTTAAAGAACATCTTATTGTATATTTTATTTATTACCCAATATGCTCTTTTGATATAAATTAATATTAGGTTTTCTTTTTATTTTTGTATATTACTCATATTTATTTTTTTATAATAGTTCCTAGTTGTTATTCATTGTTTTGAAATTTTCTATATTCTATGTCTTTCCCTATCCAAATGGATCTTATTGCATGTCTAATGGTATATATATTTATTTTGTTTATTTGGTCATATAAAAATATTTAGTATAAATGATTAAATGCATTATTTGATATCTGGCTATATATTAGCTTAAATCTTCATACTTTTTTTCTAATATTATTTAGAATATAAGAAGTATTTTTTTTAAAGTTAATCTAAAAATTACATTAGTATTTGTTTAACTAATTTATTGTTTAGATAACTTATTTATATATTTTAAAATTTATTTAAATCATATGTTTAATTATTTATTACTACTTAAAATAGGCTTATAAATAAGTTTTAAGATATAAATAAATTAAAAGTTTTTAATAAATCTTATAATAATTAAAATATAATAGTGTTATTATTCAAAATATAATAAAAAATAAAAACTTTGATAATATATATTAAAAACTTATTTATACAAATATATTTTTTTATTAATATAAAACATAATTTTTAACTTATTAATTATGACAATACTTATTAATATTTATTAATTATTTTTTACATTTGTAAAATAAAAAATATATATATTATTTTTAAATATAATTTTTATTTTAAGTATATGATTTTATTTATTTTTATAACTTTATTAATTATTTATAAATACAAAAATTACAAAATTATATATATATAAGAAAATAATAACTTAGTAAAATAAATAAGTTGTCAATCTTTTAAGTAGTAGGTTGTGTGTTCAAATCTTATTGTTAGTAAAAATTCAAACTATTATTTATATAATACTTGTATTATAGCAACTGTTTTTAATAATTAAAATATTTATAATAATAATTATATCTGCATAATTAACAAGTTTATAGAAGTATTTGTATAACTAATTATATAGAAAAATATAAACTAATACTAAGTAATATAAACTTTGAATAAGTTTTTGTAGTTATGTAAATCTATTGAAATTAGAAAACAAGAAGTTTATTTAGACAAATCCAATTAGAAAAATAATATAAATCTTTGATAATGCTATTGTAAAGACTAAACAACTAAAAATAAACACTAATATTAAAGTACTTAAATAGAAGGTATTACCAACTAGGCTATCAGAATTATTAAAAAAAAGATATTAAACTAATTTAATATACTAAAAAACAGGTTACAATTCTACTAAGTTATTTGAATTATAAGTCTAAAAACAGATAAGAGTATACTAAAATACTAATAATATGCTATAATTAAATGTTAAGTTTGAGTAAACTATATAAAAATATAGCAGTTTAATAACTAATTCTAATTGCAAGTATTTGTTTTACTATAGCAATACTAGATTAGCTAAAAAAATATGTACAAAAGATTCTAAAAAATTTATCTTAAGAATAAAATAATTCTAAATTTGAAATATTGATCTGAACATAACTTAATAATATTAAAAAGATTGCAAGTTCAGAATATTTAAAATAAAATACTTAAGCAAAAATGTTAGATAAAACAATTAAAAAAAAACCTTTAATCAGACTTCTTAAATAAATAATATAGAAATAAAGGACCAATTTTGTAACTCTCTTCATAGATCACTTATACTAAAATTTTGCTAAAAACATTTAATTATTACTCAAAATTTTATTAAGTAAATCTTACTTATACTCTTAAGTAAAGTTGTTGAGCTTACTTTTCTCCTCTTAGGCAGCCAAGTTTTAGGTTCCAACAACATCTGGCTCTTGAGAAAAATCCTAAAAACAAATATTTTATTTTTACTCTTTTACTACATATTTTATTAAGTTAACATATCTAACTCCTTAACAGAAAATTACTAAGCATCTCAAACTAGTTATTTTGATACATATTTTATTATAAACAAGCCAAAACTCACCAAGTTATCAACAAAAAGATAAAAATTTAAACCTGTTTTTGCAGGTTTTTTTATTGGCAGTTTAGGAAAAACTGCTGGATTGCCTCAGAAATTTCACTTTTCTGGTGCCTATTAAACTTTCCTAAACATCCGATTAGCTTTTACAAATATATTACACTTTACAGATTGTTTTTAAATAGTCTGAAAGTTCAGATAATTAAGAAATTTTTCTTAAAATTAGCATTACACAAATAATTCATACTACTTATAAAGAAAGTTACATATAATGTCAAGCATTAATACTATAGAACCTACTCCTTCGACCTTGATAATTACATTGCCAAACATAGTAACAGTTCTAGTACTGTTACTCATGATATCAACATTCGTACCCTTAAATTCCTATCTATCAATTTCAATCCTAAAACATGTGACCTTTAAAACAACTTTTATTTCTTTATAAAACCTACTGAATCTGTCATTACTATCTGTTATTGTAAAAAATATCATACCTATTTCACTTCACAACATATCACTATTCCAGCAAATTCTTAACTAATTCCTGAAAACACCTCTAATGCATCTAACTTGATAGAAATTGACTTTAATATGAAACTCTTCAAATCTCTAAAAAGTCTCTCAAGATCCAAATTTCAACCAAAGAATGAAATTACTCACTTATTCCCTATCTTCTGTAGTGATATTAAGAAAACCTCTACAAATTTTGTCTCTTTCAAACCATTCTCTCATTACACACATATATGCATTATATGTAAAATTAAGAATATACCATGCATTATTCTTAAAGATAACAAACACTCACTTGATCCACAAGCTCTGACTTTTGTAACTAGTGAATGAAGCTCTCCTGCTCATGCACAATGCATTCATCTTCTCAAACTTAAATACTTAAATCCCTCAACATTCATGAACTAGGAACAATGCAATTTATATTGTAAAATCAAATGCTGACAATTATTAGCTGAAAATAAACATATATTTTTTAAGAAATTTCTCAAAAAATTGACCCAAAAAACAAGAACTACAAATGAATCTAAGGATAATGATCAAACTAAAAATAACAAAACACAAAAAATCCAAAATAATAATGATCTAAAACAAAAAGACAAACAAAAAGAAAAAGAAAAAGAATCTACACAAAAATGTAATACAACAAATGACTTCAACTAGTTCTTGAATTATCTTATTAAACCTAAAATCAACAATATAGTAAATTAAGCATACCATTAGCCTTAAAAGTTTTTTCATTTCTAAAATCATATCTTGTAAATTTTAATCTTGGACAAGAAATCTCTACTGATCCAACTAATTCAAAACTTAACAATAGACCTTCTGCTAAATACTCATTTAACTACATACTTAACAAAATGACTAATAGCAAACCTGAGTTTCTAACTAACTTTATTCTTGAAGCTAATCCTGAGTTTGACCAATCTAACCCTATTTCTTTTAAAGTCTTAGTTAAAACTCTTAAAGGCTTAGTTGCAAAATTTACAACAGTACTTTTTACTCAACTGAACTATATACATATTTTTTGATTACATTATTCCATTCTATTATACTCAACAAACAACAAAAAAAAAGTTGCCATTAATATGGCATGCTTACACTTATACCTAAATCATATTTACAAAACTATTAACTTTGAAAAATTTATGAAAAAACTCAACATCAAACCTTTACACTTTACTTTAAATTTTTCATAGGTTATATTACAGATAAGCTACTATTTAATATTCAAAATGACAATAGATTCAACATTAAAGTTACATTAAACATTCTTGCCAAAAAATTTGAAGATAACTTCAAAATTCCTTTACTTAAACCTTATATCCAAACCTATGAAACCTGGTTCCAAAATTTTTTCGATAAATACAAAATTCAATTTGAAAAAATTGATCAACAAAAAACAAGCAACTACATCAAAATATTAATATCTTAAAAACTTATTGAAGACTGCAAAGAACTTTTACCAGAAACTTACTCTCTTCCAAATATCTTATCTTCACTCCAAGAATGCTCTAAAGCTACTTTCAAAGTAGCACTTTATCACTTTCGTAAATGTCATAGCAAATTATACAACTTACTTCCAAATAACACAGAACACAAGCTCAAAAATATTTCTCAATTTTACTTTTTTCAATCATTCAAATCTCATCTAGTACTAGAATCTAATTCAAAAGAATAGGAATACCCTCCTTTAGAAACTAAATTATTCCAACCTGATTAGCAACTAACAGCAACCTTTGCAAAGCCAACATCTATAACTGAATTAAGAAACTTAGCTATATCTACTAAGGAAAGCTTCGCATCACTTAACAATATTAATAATAAAGTAGCCTGAACAACTTACTATTTCTACTAATACTTAAAAAAATATCTACAAACAGCAGCTGAAAATAATGAAATTCAAAAATTATCTAAAGAGAAAGCTTTTAAAAAAATCATAGACTTACTACTGATATGCATACTCTAGCTTGTATAATTATTTATTACAAAATTTAATTCCAATTTAAAGTTTCTCTTAAACAAACTAGAATTAACTATGACAAAACTTACAACCCAGAAGCAAAAAATTTTATAATCAAACATCTCAACATCTCAATTCCTATTTAATACAATAATATGCTCTTCATACAAAACCAAAATGAACCTGAAGCTAAAAAAAAAAATCCTACTCCATTTACTACTCAGGATAATAATCCTGATGACTTCACTTCTCAAAAAGAAACAGTCAACAATCTTATACAAAACCAAGAAACTCCTTTTCAATAAGTTCTTCTACAGAAAACATTAAAGCAACTGCCGCTTCTAAGATTATAATGACCTCTACTATTAGTGTGCCATTCTTAGAAGAGAATGATGACAGTAGGCAGGCAGTAAAGCCTATTGTAATGAAGGACCAGGATTATGTCAACCAGACTCAATGTACTGAACAGATTATGGTATCCTCTACAGCTATGCAAGCCAAGCTTAAAATGGTGAGCAACTCTGTAGAAGACATTAAAAATATTATCTCTAACTCCAATGCTTCATCTCCTACTAAGATAGACATATGTCATACTAAATTCTTAAATCAATATAACCTAGCTCAAATCACTGAACCTGTTTTATTCAAAAAATTCATTCAACATCTACATTTAAATAACTTCTTCAATTTAATAAAAATATCTATAAATTTCAAAAAGACAGAATCATACATTTACTTAAAAACTATAGACCAAATACTACCAAATCATACAGAAATAGATCACTCTCTTTACAATACATATGGTCATTTACTATTATTAATATCTTTCAATTAGACAATTCCTAGCATAAACTCTACTGATTTCTTCACATTCAATCAACCAATCTACTCAAACAACTCTATAACACCTCCTCCCATTTCATCAATAATCACACCTGAACATACCTCTATACTAATTAAAATTGGATCAATAAACATAAATGGTCTTTCTCAATCTAACAAAAAACTTTCCTTAATAGAACTATTACAATAAAACAACCTTGAAATATTTGGACTCTCTGAAACACATTTGTCTTCTAAAGAAGAAAAAATCTTTAGTAACCAAATTCAAAATTATATCAGTTTCTGAAGCTCATATATAAACCCTTACCAAGCTGGTGTTGGTATATTTGTATACAAAAAAATCTCTAAATATATTGCCAAATCCTATGATTACAACAGATATAATTGGACTCAACTTTTATTTCAAAAAACACCTATCAGACTTCTTCAAGTATACTTCCCAATTTATAAAAAAAAACAACTTTATAAAGAAATTCAAAACCACTTAATCTCTCTTACCCAAAATAACAAATATAAATTAATTATTATAAGAGATTTAAACAGTATCCCAAATCCAAGAATTGACAGATCTCCTTCAAAAAATCATCAATTTCAGAAAGCCAAATAATTCAATACTTAATTAGCTTCCAATTTAAGGACATCTATCATATCTTCTATTCTAATACATCAAACTTCACTTTTAGTCAAAACAACATACAAAGATGAATCGATCAAATATAAACTAACTTATCTATCACTAATATTGATTATACAGAAATCCTCTCTATAGGTACAATTGAATCTGATTATCAAATCATAATCATTGAAATCTCCATTATAATAAATAAATCCAAACCTCATAAACAACATAAGCATAAAGCCTTTTTCTAGAAAAACTGTACTAAAGAAAACCTTGAAAACTACAATGAACAAACTACCAAAAATCTTCAATATTTATCTTCAATAATCTATATTCTCTAACCAAACCAAATCAATACTATATAGAATAAAATTCACAAAGCATTAATCAAAGCCTTTACTAAACATATTCTTTTCAAAAAAATCAAAACAATTAAAGAAATTCATGACTCCCTATCACCAAAATATTTACCACTTTATTATTATTACAAAGAAATCCAATTTCTTAAAAATCATATGAACTTAATTAATTTTAATACACTACTTACCAACTACCAAACCAAATACCCAGATTGCATATTCCAAACATTATCATCCTTACTAATTCAAGTTAAAGAAAAATTCCAAACTATCAAAACTGCACTTAACTACCAATATCAACAATCAATCTATAATGAAATCAAAGAAAAAATAAAAGAACAAAACAAATTCTTCAAAGAAATATCTAAACTTTTCTATAAAAAAATACTAGAAAAATATAATAACATTTATATAGATAGACTCTTTTTAACAATAATCTCCTCACAAAACACAATGAGATACTAAATGTAATTAAACTTTATTTTACTGAATACTTCAAAACCAAACCTCTCAAAACTATTCCATTAATATCTGACTTCTATTCTTTCTATGAACTACATTCTGAACTTAAAATCTTTTACTAAAATCTTATTCATAAAATTACTGAACAAGAATGGCAAAACATTATCTTTAACTTACCTAATCAAAAAGCAGCAGGTCTCTTAAAAACCTGTTACAAACATATAAAATATGCTAGCTCCAAAGCACAAAACATTTTTCAGCTCTTTTTAAATAAATGTTTTTATCTTCATAAAATCTCCACAGACTGGAAATCTTCTAATATTTTTCTAATCTCCAAAAAATCAAATTGGAACTATACATTAAATTAAGTTTGTCCAATTTCTATAATAAAACCTTTCAAAAAAACTTTTACCAAACTATTTACAAATTGACTAGATAATATCATTTCTCATAACAATCTTTTATCAAATCTAAACTTTGCAGTTTTAAAAAACTCCTCTATACACCTTCCTATACAAATTTTATATAATACAATTGAACATTATAAAACTACTAACAAAGAAGCCTGGATTCTCTTTCAAGACATGTCCAAGGCTTTTGATAAAATTAATATAACAAGACTTCAAGATACTTGTAAAAGAATAGGAATTCTATCAACAGGAACTAACCTAATCACAGAACTACACTCTTATCGATTTGCTAGACTAATTATTGCTCATGTCTTACCTCACAAATACCAATTAACTCTGAAATTGAAAAAGGTGAAACATATTCACCTCTTCTATAGAAAATTTACCATGATCCTATACTCTACTTTATTCAAAAAAAATACAAAAACCACTTATTAAAAATTTCATGTCAATTCTCTATCGATATCATAACAAATACAACTTTTTCTCTAATAACAATTCTGCCATTGGCTTTTATGAATAATACCACCTGGCATTGTGAAAGTGCAAATATAATGCAAAACATTATAAATAATACCTCTGAATTATACAAATTCAACAATATAGAAATTAATATCACCAAATCAAACTTTTTGTATATTAAATTCAAATTCATATTAAATCCAACTCCCACTCTTTCAATGAATTAACAAAACATTACACCTAGAAAACCACAAGATGTAATTCAATATCTTGGTATTTTTTATGATAGCCAAGGATCCTCTAAATCAACTCTTGACCAAATTCAAAACAAAATTAAAAGTTACCTTACTCTTATTCGATACAAAAAAATAACACCTTCACAAATTTCATTATTTTTTAATTTAATTCTACAACCCTCATTAGAATACCTACTTCAAATTATCCCAGTTCATACAAATACACAACTAAATTTTCTTGTCTTTTTACTATCCATACTAAAAAAATGCTCTCTTTAGCAAAAAACACCAACAATATAATTCTTACTAATCCACTCATCTTTAATTTACCAACCTTTAACAACATCAATCAAAAAGTCAATGCAGCTAATACTGAACAAATATTTAATACACTACCAATTCTTAAAAATATAGGCATCCAACGAATTAAAAAATAGTTACCAAAATATGGTTACCTTAACTTTCATTAAAAACCTTAACTAACTACTATCAAAAAATACAAAATTATACTCTACTTTTTCATCTTTCTCAACTAGCCTTTAATAAAATCTTAACCTCAATAATCTCACAAATCACACCCCTTCCATCATTAATACCAAAAAACACTTATACTATTTTTGACATCCTTTCTGTTTACCCATCTACATCTACTATCAATAGTCTTAGAAATAATAAAATTATCTTTTTAGAACAAATTACAACTTTAAATAACAAAAATATTCCCACATGAAACAATATCTACTTATATACAAACAAACCTAATAAAGGTAGCTAGCCAAAATGGTTTACTCAAATTCTACATCTAAACCAATCTAATACTATAACCTAAACTTGGCAACACATAAACCTTCCTTCTATCAATACTTTTCTGAATACAATTAAACTAATATTATCACTTTTATCTTTAAACTCTCATTACTTTTATCGTATATATTATACAAATAATCAAACACTATATATTTCCCAACAAACCTTTTTACAACAACTATTATTCTTTAAAATTTCTATGCTTACTTTAGGATTCTCTCAATTACTACCAACTACTAACCATCCAACACCAAATTTTAATTTATTCTTCCACCTTATAACTCAGCCATCAAATCAAAAGATTCAATAACTATCCAAATTGATTTTAAAGAAGTCTTAGCTCTAACTCAAATACACAGCACTACTATTATTCAATCATTTTTATCAATACAACCACAATAATTTTTTTATCATATAAAGCCCAACTTATTCAAAAATTTATTAACACACCATCATACCAAAAGCAACTAATCGATCTAAATCACCTTATTTCCCAACTTAACACAGATAAACTACACTTATATACTGATAGATCAATCAAAAATCTACAAACTCCAGAAACCAAATGTGGTATAGAATGAATTTGTAAATATGATACATCCATTAAATTTAATGCAGCTTTACAATTTTACCCTGACTTAACCTACATCAAACTTAAGGCAATTCTTACCCTTCTATTTGCAGTTCCTTCTAACATTCTTTTAAATATTTATATTGATAATATAACTGCAATTAAAAACCTCAACACAGCTACCAACTCCAAACCTATACAAACTAAAAACTAGAACATTATTCACTATATTAACTATCTTAAACAACTCAAAAACATTACTACTACTCTTTATAAAGTTAAATTACACTTTACAGACTCTTTTTACAACCAAGCAGATTTACTTGCCAAACAAGAAACTACAAAACATATTCTTAAAATTAACCACTCAAAATTTAATACCCAAAACTATTTCATATGGAATAACTATCTAATCCCTATTAAAATTCACACTTTTATCAAAAATTCTATAACTATTCAAGAAATTGTCAAATAGTCAAACTTAAAATTGTTTCAAAATATCACAAACATTAAATAGTTATTAAAATTTAAAATCATCTTCTCTCTTGAAAATAACTTACAAAAATACTCCTTCCATATCAAAATTCACACTAATTAATTTACCTACTATGCAAAATCTTAGTATCTGTTACTTATATCTCTATACTACTCCAAACTGCTCTCACTATACAAATACTGAAGATACTCTTCATTTATTTTTATGCCCTAGTAATACT
>CAJVQA010001275.1:0-26497 GCA_910591915.1 Cetraspora pellucida | reverse complement strand
AGTAGGTTTAGGTTGCAGATAAATATGTCTGAGCTTTACTCTTGAATGTAGTTTTCTTCTTTTTGTACTTAAGTTAGCTATATATAGTTAGCAGTTTAATGGTTAGCCCTAATTGCAAGTGTTGGCCTTAGCCATAGCATTTATATAGAATTATTTTTGTATATAGTAACGGGTGGTGCTCATTTCGCCAACAATCACTTCAATGACAGCCTATTTCAATGACAGTCAATTCTCCAACAAGCTTATTTCACTGACAGTTATTTCACCAACAGTCATTTCACTGACAAAGTAATTCTGATCATTTTCATTAGGGTTAGTTGGAATTAGAGTTGATGTTAGTACAACTTTAAAAAAAACCTAGTTAGTGAAATGGGCTGTTGGTGAAATAGTTGTCAGTGAAATAAACTTGTCGGTGAATTGATTGTCGATGAAATGGGATGTCAGTAAATTGATTGTTAGTGAAATGACACATACCTATAGTAACTCCATGAAGTTACTAACTTTAAAAACTACCAATAAAGATATGAGTAAGGCCTTACCTTAACACCAAAAAAAAAAAAAATTAATATTACATTTTGTATTTAGTAATTTTATAGATTATTGCAATATTGAACATATAATTAATGTTCTAAAATAGTAACATTATAAATTTAAATATAATTATATATTTAAGAATTTATTTAATATTACTAACTTTATTTAAATTTTGGTTATGATTTTCAAAAACTCAGATTAAAATACTCTGAATTAAAATTATAAAAATAATTACAATATAAAATAAACAATTATTATTTTTTAATTAGAAACTTTATCATTATTATTAATCAAATGCAAAAATGAAAAAACATATGAAAATAGGTTAAGGTTCTACTATAACATAAACAAAATTGTGAAAAATAATAGTTGTACTAATTATAAATATATGTAAACTATCATGAAAACTTCTATATTAAAAAAAAAAATTAGATAATGAATTGTAATATTGTGCTAAAAAAAATAATATAAAAATACAAATATATATACAGGTTCTTGCACTGCTATTGTAACTATAAAACTAATTATAAGATTTTGCATTGTTAAAGCATTTGTGAAGCCTAACTTGAAAGTTCTCACATTGCTAAAACAACTATAAAGTATAATTAAGAGGTTCTTGTACTGTTAGAACAGCCATGAAGCCTTCTTTTACTTATTAACAGGCAAGATTTACTAATTAAGAGAATAACTAAAATCACTTTAAACAACTGATATAACATCTATAATACTAAATCTAATTTATATATTTTTTTAAAAAAAAATTATACTATTAAGTTAATATATATGATATTTTAAATGATTGTATATGTTAAATATTAAAATTATATAATAATGCCTAATACAACTAAGAATACAAAGATTGAAGATAAATAACATCTTATTGCTAGGACAAATATAGGAATAAGTTTTAGAAAACAATGAATAGTTACATTAGTTTTATATCTTTTCAAATATTTTTCAGTTTCATCACTTTTTATCAGTTTTGCCATTTTGTCTTTTTAATTTTTTTTCTGATGAAGTCCAAACCAGTTTCATCATTTGCCATTAGTGAAATTTCTAGATTTCATCTAACAACTATAGGAGAACATATGTAAGAAAACATCATATAATAATGACTTTAACTCTACAAAAACAACAGTTTATGTTTATAATAAAATTTATTTCTAACAATTCTCTGCTTTTACTACATTATAATATCTATAATTATAAATACTCAACCCATCAAATTTAACATGCTTCTTATCAATTTAGCTATTTATATATTATACAACATATCCAATCATGAAGCAACTAACTCATCATTTCAACTGTATTAATATAAAATTGATTACTGTAATTGTAACTAGTATAGTAATGATTAACTAATTTTTGTAGATTATTTGGTAATAACACAAAATTCAATTACTATGATTACTAATATAAATGAGTTGAAATAAAAAAATTTAAACAAAAAGATTGATTTAAACTATATACTAGCAATTATAAATATTACAACAAAAAAAAAATTTAGTTGAATCATATTATCTCACACAATTTTAGGCATATTTGTTAAATTTTTTTTATTTTATTTACAAATACTATCTTTTTTAAATAACAAAATTTTAATAGTTGTTATTATTACCAATATAAAGATAATTATGAATTTATTACAAATTATGTGTTGCATTATTTTGATCATGTTTGACAAAGATCAGATTATGTAAGTTGTGCTACATAAATACATATAAAAATATAAGTTTCATTATTAATTCTACATCTTGTATAATATTAGAATTATTTATATATCTAAAAAAAAAACTGTATAACCTTTATCAAACAAGCCCAAATATTGCTTTATCTTCAAAAAATATATATCACAAAAGCAGTAGGTCAGGCTTATCATGTTAACTTTTTTATGATTTCATGAATTAAAAAAAAAAGATTAATAAACTACATACTTGAAGATTTAAAAAGGATTAGTTATCTAACTTTGTTGAATAAACTAATCTAAAGAAGAATAGTAAATTTAATTATCTTCTATTGCTGTTTTATAACTGTTGAAATAAGAACCTATTCAAAATAAATGAAGATAATGAAATTTCAGTGTCTACTATTCATCAGATACTTTGAAACCATGATTTAGTACAGGAATAAAATAAAAAACCTCTATCTGAATGATAGTCATTGAAAAACACAACTCACTTTTGTAAAAAAATATGAAAATAGACTGTTGAAGATTGATTCAAGATAATTTGATCAAATAAGTCAAGGTTCCAAATTTTTGGATCAGATGATAAGCAGTATAATTAGAAACATTATGAAGAACTGTTAAATCAGTTTTATATTAAACCCATTATAAAATATGATGACAGATAAATTATGATTTGAGGTTGTTTTACTTTTTGTGATGTTGACAACTATTGTAAGCTTGATGATATGATGAATATGAATTTGTATCTAAAAATATTCTGAAGATTTGATGTGGATGATTGAGGATCATGGATTTGAAGTGAATGAAATTGTTTTTTAACAAGATGAGGCATATTGTCATATGACAACTTTGACCAAACATTGATTTACAAGAAAAAAAGTAAAGTTTTCAGCTGATCTCCCAAATCAACTAATCTAAATCCAATTGAACACTTGTGGAATGAAGTTGATTATTATCTTAGGGACTTCTCTGATCAAATTTCAAGTGAAAAGGACCTCTGAGAAAAAATTCAGATGGTTTGGCAGGCAATTGATGTTGAAACCTGCATGAAGTTAATTCATTCAATGCCAGAACGAATCCGTGATGTAATTAGAGCCCGGGGTGGCTACACCAGATGGTAATAGCTGAAAATTATTAGAAAAAAAAAATTCTTTTATTTTACAATCATGTTGCTGTTAAAACGAGCAAAAATAATACAACACGTATATTGAAATAAAGCTCGTGCCCCAAAAAATTTTGATCACTAAATTTTTAAAATCTTCTTTATTAATGATAATATTGCTATTTGCGAATAAAATAAAAAAAAAATTTAACAAATACGCCCGGAATTGCGTGAGATAATACGATCCGACTAAATTTCTTTTTTTGTTGCATTATTTATGATCGCCAGTGTAAATTTTGAAATTATAATAACGGTTTTTAATATATTGATCCTGATACGTAGTCATGATTAATGTGTGTCTGGTTAAGCTTAATTAAAAAGAATTTAAACTTAAATAAATTAGAGATTGGGTTGTTGAGAAAATCTCTAGCCGGGTACTATTAAATTACCCAGATTATCCGGGTAAATTATTATGTATTTCGGGTAATCATAAAGCAACAATTTCTACCCGAGTCCAATCCATAATATAAACAATCTTTATTAACCAAATCGGTTACTAATTAATACATAGCAAGATAAATAATGAATACATAGCATTAACGAATTAAAAAAATTGCAGCTATCAATAAGTAATACATCAAGAGTATGAACTGTATAAAGAAAAATAACCACTAACTATAAAAGATGTAACATAATCATACACATCCTACGCATACACTATGGGCGTTCGGAGAATAAATTTTACTCAGCGAAAAATATTTTAAGGAGGTCAAATGTGTTTAACATCGTAATGAATATTTAAATTAACATTGTAATTTAATAAAATTTTTTTACGTAATTAATCTATTTTTATTAATAAAAAAATAATACGTGAGTTTATCATTTTAATTTATAAACATTTTACGGCAGACCACCTTTTTTTTTTATCCCTGGCTTGGCAAATTTTACAATCAATTGAGTTTTCAAAGAGATCGCACAGGTAACTTATCAGTAACCTTATCATGCAACGACCGAATATCAACGAAATAAACGTAGTGATAACAACATTTAATAAAATATTAATGAGTCGCTCAAACATCAATTGCAATTCTTATTTTGATTGATTATAGTAAATAAGCATCATCACCTTTATTAGCTAATCGCATGGAGAATAACGTTTGTGCAAACTTTGATTACTTCTAAATTCCTTTCATCATCATAATTTTACGTAAATAGAATTATAGTTGTGATCGAATAACCTATGTCTATAAAAAATGTAAAAAAAAAACACCTGTAAGTATTGTTGTTTGAACCACTATTTTAAGGTATAAATTATCTTGTCAATTGCTGAATTACTTTAACCTCAAAGACAAAAAGTACATCCCATTGATAACTTCTGGATAAGTCGGCTTGAGCCAGTTTAGCCTTAAAACCATAGTCAAGCCAGCTAACTTATGAAGTTGGTTTAACCATTAAGCTGACTTGAACCAGATGATTCCATCTCTAATTGTGTATAGCAAATGTAGACATCAGGCTTTAAATTTAAAATTGGGTTCAGCAAACCAGGTTGATTTTATTTTGATGCGCCAATGCAGCCATACTTGCAAGGAACCTTTTTATGATAAATGCCATAACAGAGTAATAAACTTTTTAAATATTTATTACAGTATAGGAACATAGTAAACCATTTCTATAAAAAACTTTTTAAAAATTTTTACTACAAGAATTGTTAGTCCATTATACAAACTTAACTGTATAATTTCATATTTCGACAAAAATAAAGGAGGTTCATATTTAGAACTACAACGCATTTATTCTATATTGGGGCATTGATTGTGTGCATTTAATAATGCCAATTCGGGTTTGGTTCAGAGATGCTCCATTGAGGGAGTCTCTAATATTCAAAGGGTGGGAACTAAAATCATGGTCGTGGTAAATGTGTATAAAATACTCATTGTTAATCATAGCTCTGACATCATAATTAGTCATAATGCTTGTAAGATTATAATCGTAGTAACAAAGTCCCAATGTAATCTATTTCATGTAACTAAGTGTGTAGATAAGTAAATAAGAACCATGATTAATAAAGACTATTTTACTCTGAGATCCTAATGATAGTAGGACTCATGGTTCTCGGACCAAACTTTCCACGCGCTCTTTCATTTTTGGTGTTTTTTTTTTGACGATGAAACATATCTTTTAGACTTAGTACCGTTTTTCACCGTCACAATATTATTTCAAATATATCTTTTTTAGACCTTCAAATGATGTTTTTCTGCATCAAAACCGATAATTTAAAAAAAGAACCGTGTTATACAAATTTAATAAATAATTTAGATACGGTCACAATTAATGGCAACGTAATTTTATATTTGAATTATGCAGCCGTAGAAGCCCATTTCGGCTCTGCCAAAAATATTTCGACAACGATTTTTGGTAGAAACAGAGCCGCAAGCCATAATTCATGCCATAACACAAAGCCGAAAACTAAACCCATAATTAGTGGCATAACCTAAATTAAAAGCCGAATTTAAATATATAGAAGGTATGTATAGTAAAGACTAATTACGGCTTGCCGAAAATATTTTATTATCAATTTTTAGTAGAAACAGATTCACAACTGTTATAACTTAAAGCTGAAACAAAAATTTATATGAATATCATAATTTATATTAAAGTTGCAATTTAAATTTTATGAATTGCTAGCTAGGATTACATACATGTATTTTATGTATACATATATATATATAAACACATAAATTTTTTAGTAAATTAAACTTATTTATAACTATTATATTGATTTATATATTTATGAAGAAATGCTCAAATATCAAAGTCTATATTGCCATGATTCTCTTTAATATTACCTTTGACAAATTCAGAATTAACACACTATTAAGCATTAGAGGTTTATTATAAAATTCGGTGAACCTAAATCCATTATATTACAATTAATAATGATTCACTCTCAATTGGAATATCATTACGTTATTTTCTTCTAACATATGCAGCTCTTATTCAATTTTATCTACTATGACAATATTATTTTTATCATCATCTTTTAATTTCATTGATACTGTTGTGTCTAATATTTTTTTGGCATAATTTATCTATTTCAATATTTGCTGCTGTATATTTAAGTTCTTTATTAGCATTTGAAATATAATAAGCATATATTTTTGCTATATTTCAAGGTTTGCAAGGTTTAAATAATTTTTATACCATAATTATAGTAATGATAAAATTTTGATATTCGTATAAAAAGGTTGTCTAAAAATTGTAGTATTTAAATTAATTACTAATTGACTTGTAATTAAAAATCCAATAATGCATATAAAATATTACAAAATTTAAAATAACCTTCATATTAGAAAGATTTCTAAAGTAAAGTAGATTTTTATAAAATATGTTTTTGAATTAACTTTAAGATTGAAGTTATTTTAGATTGGGTCAGATTAGATTTTAGATAACTATACATATGCAAAATTGTCTTTTTAATATTTTTTTAACCTATTCAAGGTTGATTTAAACTATTCTTTTTTGTATATTTCAGATTTTTTACTTTTCTTTCTTGTTTTGTTTTTGGCAATTATCAAAATTTTTTAATTTAATTAAATTAAATATTATGCAATTTTGCTTTACTTTATATAATCTTTATATTAAGAAATCTTGCAAAATAATTAGTAAGTTACCTTCTTTGGTTATAAACCCACCCCAAAATACTGAAATTTTTTTTTATATTTAGCATTATGTAGTATTATAATAAGATCTTTTAATGTTAAATACGTTAAATAATTAGGTTTATTAGTATAACTTTGTTATTAATTAATATCATGAGGATCAGTATTAAAGTTTGTTTGATGATACTGTTCTGAGAATGATCAGTTTGTAACTTTTGTCAATTTTATTTTTATTGTACAGAAGCTGGCTGAAATTTAATTAATATTTTACCATGAAATCGTGAGGTATTTGTATACTGATAAAGATAAATAAGTCTTTTATAATTGTTAATAAAATTTTCTGACACAATCTTTATTTGTGAATTCTTCATTGCACCTTAATCGATTTACTTTATAAATATTTAATATTTAAATTATCTTCTGTTTTAATATTATTTTTATTGCTGCATTGTACATAAAATATTATTCATTACACTTTTTCGGGTTGAATCTTTTTTTTTTAACAACGAATTTGATATTTAATAATTAATCTAGACTGACCTGTCCCAGGTTTTGTAGGTGAGAATTGGAGACTCGTGACGTAATCCTAATTACTGAATCATGAACTCAAATTACTACGACTAAGTTTTTCCACTACCTGATCAAAGCCTTTCATGATTATTGGTTTAGAGTAATAAATTTGGTTATTACTGTTGGGTGAACCTTACCACGGCCCAAATCCACTCTTGCAAAAGGCGAAATGACTTCTAGGATATGCTTATGTCAAATATGGATGACACGGAATAACACTACAAATACCAATAATTGTAGGCTTCGATTGAAGCATGGCTAGAATTGGTCCGAGTAATTAAGACCAATCAATTAAAACTCTATATTAGATTAATAATATTTGATATGAAGTCTCGAATTATGTGGTTATTTAATTGACTCTTTGTACGGGAAATTTAAAGTAAATTATGGTCGCTTTTTTTTTTTTTACATGTATAAACTTTTATGGCGAGTTTTTAAAATAAAAAATTTAGTTAGATGAAACCAATCATTTCATTATAAAAGAGGTTATTTTTATTAATTGAAATCATAAAATTTAATAAACTTATTTACAATTATTGACCAAAAAAATCGAATCAAAAATTTAAAAACATTTGATACATTAAAAAAACAACTTTTTCTAAAACCACATTGATTATTTATTAAAGAGCATATGAAAAATAAAAACAAATGAATTAAAAATTGAAAATGAAAAAAAATAAACATTTTAATATCAAAAAAAAAAAATGTGGGCTTATAAACAGTACAGTACAGTATTCAAGCGGGGCAAAGAGCAAAAGGGTGTTTTTTTTTTGGTGGACAACAGGAAGGGCTACATATTCACAAAAAAGGGCTAAAAAAGAACTGATGATTGTAAAAAGATGATGGCTATATACATTTTTTTTTTGTTTTTTTTGCGTTTTTACAAAATGAAAAATGAAAAATGAAATAAAAAAATTCTATGTAAAATGGAAATGAAAATGAAAAATGAAAAATGCAAAAAATTATTTACATTTTTTGGACTTTAAAGTGTAACAATTAAATAAAGTCCGACTTGATTATGACCCAATTTCTGGCAAAAAGAAAAATGAAATTAGTAACAATTTAAATTAGAATTTTTAAAAAAAGATTGAACAGAAATATTACAATTTCATGTGATTAAAAAGTTGCATACGATGAACTGGTTTACGAGCGACCACGTTTTTCTAAAAAAGAACCAAGTTAAAAAAAGATTGAACAGAAATATTACAATTTCATGTGATTAAAAAGTTGCATACGATTAGCTGGTTTAGGAGCACGTTTAGCTAATAAATTGGAGAAAAAGGGCATTAGAAAAAAGGTTGAACCAAAAAAAAAATCCAAAAATTCTTTGTTAAAAATTTGTATACCGGGGTGTGGCATGGCGCTTCGCTTGTAAGTTTTGTAGTAGTCATCGTAGTCATAGTAGTCGGAGTAGTCGGAGTAGTAGTAGTACTCGTCGTCGTAGTAGTAGTACTCGTCGTCGTAGTAGTAGTCGTCGTAGTAGTAGTCGTCTTCGTAGTAGTAGTCGTCATAGTCAGAGTAGTAGTAGTCTTCGTAGTAGTAGTCGTCTTCATAGTAGTCGTACGCGTCACGCTTTTCTGGAGAAGAAGAAACACAGATTAATAACAATTAATTAAATAAAAACCAATCGAGGGGATAAAAATTACGTACTTAAATCACGTTTTTCTAATTAATAATAAGAATACATTTTAGTAATTAAGAATTCAAATAACAATTATGAAATAAAAGAAATCCATACGTTTAGGAGCACGCTTATCTATTAAATAATATAAAAATTAATCTTTAATCTGACTGAATCAAATTTAATATTGCAAAAAGAATGATAAAAATTACATACGTTGCATGGCATTACGCTTTTCTAGAGAAACGGAGAAAGAAAAATTATTGAATGTTTAATAAAGTCTCAGCAAGAAGGAAAGAAGAAATTTATATACCCTTTTCAGGTGCAGCGACACGTTTTTCTAATAATGTTGATGAAAATTGGATTAAATTAAAACTAGCAAGACATTAGTAACAAAAGTTTCAAAAAATTAAAAATTATGAACCATTGGGAGTAGGTTTGGCGACTGCTACAGCAGCCAAGAAGAGAACAGTTACTAAGGAAATGAATTTCATTTTTATTGTATTGGGGGGTTTTTTTTTTTTGTCGATTTAATAGTTTTTGATTTATTTTGATTTGAGAGAAGTGAAGATCGAGGGGATTTATATACTTTTTCGCGGTCATAAATTTTGATATAAGTCTTTAAGACATCTATTTAATTCGATAATAATCTCTAAGAGTTTTCTCTAAAGAATTTTCCTCTAAAGAACTTTCTAACATACATTCAAATCACAGCCTCGCTTCATTGTAAAAAGTCAAAAAATTCTAATACAATCATCAAGGAATGAATTACGACAATGATTCAATACTTCTATAAAAATTAATTTCCGAATTGGCTTAGCAGATTTGTAAATTGATAAATATTCCGAGATCTAAAATTTCCTTAAATAGAAATTTGATATTAATGCAAGGTTCAGCAATTTCTTTTTTTATAATTAAATGTGCTTAACGTTAAGAAAGGAAAATTCATTAAAACGATATTTCAGGTTTTTATTAAGATTACTGATATTGTTGACAATGAATTAATTTTTTTGATCACGCATGTGTGGCTATGGGTTACATATAGAGCACGCGCAGGATTTTTTTAGACCAGCGCAGGATTTTTTTAGACCAGCGCAGGATTTTTTTAGACCAACGCAGGATTTTTTTAGACCAACGCAGGATTTTTTTAGACCAGCACAGGATTTTTTTTAGACCAGCGCAGGATTTTTTTAGACCAGCGCAGGATTTTTTTAGACCAGCGCAGGATTTTTTTAGAGCCCGCGTTGAATTTTTAATATGACCCTAAGATAAAATTATCTGGCCAGCACTACTATATCATCTGGCTAGCATTAATATATTTAGCTAATTTCTAATTAGAATTTATTAATTTATTTGCATACCGTTTCACATATGTAATAAAGATTTACATTTTTTGCCCTTAGTATCTTTTGCCTACGTATCAAAAATTTCTTTGTTATAATAAATAAATATAAATATTATCAAGTTATTCTTCTCAAAAATAAATATAACATGAATGGTAATCATGATATTTAGAATCATTTAACAAAAATTAGACCGGATGAAAACTTTAAGCAATGACGTGCTCAATGTAATTACTGCAATTAAACCTTGCCGCATAAAAAATGTATGGGCAGATAAAAATAAAAGATAATAATTCATGAAGTTTGATCCAATCATTTATGTGACGTTGAGAAATTGCCGGTATAAACCATTAAAAATATAATAAAATTGAATTGAATGAATTGTATGATTGGTTGATTGTTTTCTGAGTTATGAATTGCTTATGAAACCATCATGAAACCGTTTATGAAAACATGATTAAATTAAATATTTTATTTGTATTTGATTGGTTAATTGTATACTTGTTTATTAATATTTTGATATAGTGACGCTGCACAATATATTTTTATTATTCGGAGTGGTTATGAATTCTATTGTATCACTTAATTTTTAATGATCACAATATTCCCGTCAATAATTTTCGCCCATACGATACGTGAAAATTCACTATTTGGTCAACGATCAAAAATTTAAGCAAAAGTTTACTAATGAAATCGTGGCCGCTCATTAAGTGAAAATTGGGGTTGAAACGTACCGTAATTTGTAAGAAACGTGAACATTCTTGAATTTCAATAATGCTAGCTAAATTTTTCGTAGTGCTGGCACTATATATCACGTTACTAAAACTTATGTGTATTGTAAATTTGTAAAATGAAATTTCAACCCTAGGTGAAATATTTTCCCGAAAGAACGCAATACCAACTAAATTATAACTAATTATAGTATAGTATAGGTGAGCAGATCAGTATGGTACGTATAGATTCTAAAATTCGACCTACTTACTATACTGGTCTGCGAAAATACATATTAATTATTGATTAAAAGTAGAACAGACATAAAATAATTTTATCATGGGTTTATTTTCTTTAGAAATCAATATATACGGTGATAGTAATGTAACCCAAATGCATTCATGGTTATTTTTTAAAAACCGGTTATGGGCTGTTCTCATTCAAGATATGTCGATCAAAAATTTAGACATACAAATCCCGTTGACGAAGTCGCATGTGAAAAGTCAAATCTGCTCTCACGCCCTTACACAATGCAATATAATGTCCAATCAATTGCAAGATTTATTACTCCGTTCCTGGTATAAGTATAATTTTGGGTTTGTATTACACGCACAAATACAGAAATAAGTACAAACATTTGTCTTTTGGGTTGTTACACAAAATGGTTGTTATTTTATTGGTTCCGACCTGTATGGAGAAATCCGGATTTGCGAGACACAATAGTATCTGTGATCCTGTAAATAACCAATAAATTACCGACTGTTCCTTTTTTGATATTGTAAATCCTATGATCAACAAGCGTAACCATGATTGGATTAATTCAAAGTTTTGTTTGTTACTTTTAAGTCGGAAAATTTATATGCGCATCTCATTAAAAACCTTAAAAAACCGTCATGTTTTCCTGCATACAAAAGATTTGCCATCTTAAAGTCAATGGCACTAATGCACTTGTAATAATTTCTTGTTTGGGATATTCCGATATGAAACAATAAATCAACATGTATGCAAATAAACTAATGATTTAGGATGCATAATAACCATGCATGCATATTATTACGAGAGGAATTGCTAAATCTTTAACATGCTAAAAATTTAGATTCCCTCGCGTAGCATGGTAATTATAGAGTTCTCAGTTGTAGCGTTGATTTAGTCGAGTAGGATAAGTATTCCTTTCTTATTCTTTTATTCTTAATTGTAATTTTTTCTTAACATTGTAATATTTTCGCAATGGATTTCTCTTCGACTCGAAGGAATTAAATTTTATCCATTCAAATAGTCTGATAGACAGGATAATTAAATTCATATTATCAATTGCATGAAGATAACCTGATACAGTTTAATTAGTAAAACTTGAATTGTACAAATAAATTGAATTACAAAACTGATTTACTGATTTTAGAAAAGAGGTGTGATTTGTGTTAATCAAAAGTGAATTAAAAACGAATCATTAAACCATATTAAAAACGAAACATTAAACCGAATTAACACGAATTAAAAACAAATTAAAAACGAATTAAAAACGAAACATTAAACGAATTAAAAACGAAACACTAAACCAAATTCAAAACGAATTAAAACTCAAGGTTTTTTAAAATACAACTTTCTCCTTACAAAAAGAGTAATTTAAATGCATATACATATTTTATTAATGTCAGGAATGTTGCATAAATCACTAAGAAATATTTTATGCTATTATTATTAATGTTGCGATAGATTACGATCAGGGTTGGCAATAGAGTTCAATGGAACTCAATTAAGCTGCGAATGGGAATCAATTGATACTAGTTTTTTGGGCTCCATTGGAACCACTACCAACTTGAATTGCATATTACAAATTTTATCAATCCGAAAAAAATAATTTAATAAAAAAATGGTTTATTAATGAAAGCAGAGTTGCAAATCTTGGATCATCATCATACATTAACATGTATGTACGTACGTACGTACGTACATAATAAGCATGTTTACTAATACGACTAATACGTGACTAATGCATTATCTAATACAAGGTTAAGATTGCTCTTACCAAACCGAACGTCCATTGTCATATCAACCTAGTTGATACGTAGTTAACTTACAATTGTACTATGCATACACCTTATTTTGGAATGATTTCTTCATAAGATATTTAACGGGTTAGAATTAAACTTTGCCTATTTTAGTAAAGTTTCTTTTTGAAACCAATGGCCCTTGATAAAAAAAACTTTTTTATGTAAGCAATTACTGTTAATTATATACTGTATTTGACTATCAGATATAGATCTGACGCTTTAAAGACATTAAGTATAAATATACTCAAGTGCTCATCAGCTCTAAATTATCGGATGAACGTTTTTTTTTTTATTCGCTATCCACACCAAGTTAAGCTTCTTAAAAATTGACAATAAATAGAAATCTTCTCCAATCTTTTAAAAACATATCTAACTAAATTACATTAAGTCTAGTAATAAATATCGATTTATTATGTTGTCATCTAAATATTTAAAAAATTTCTTGATTGTTTTCTTATTGAATCTGGTATTCGAAAAGTTTGTGAATGCAGAAGATGTATATGTTGACCTTTACGAGGGTAAGTTACATTTTATCAATTACTTTATTTACACATTTTATCAATTGTATTTTGTCTATTACTTCATTCACATCTTATCATTTACATTTTGCCAATTACTTCATTTCAATTACTTCATTTACATTTTGTCTATTACTTCATTTCAATTACTTCATTTACATTCTATCATTCACATTTTGTCAATTACTTCATTTCAGTTACTTCATTTACATTATGTCAATTACTTCGTTTACATTAATATTTACGCATCATTTACACATTCTAATAATTATAATAGCTGACCGGGACGGATTTTTAAGTGTAGTCATCACCGCACATATCTGCATGCTTTTCAACTTGATTGGGGTGTTATTTGTGCTTATTAGAATCTACCTTAGATGGTCGAATAAACGTAAATCTTTGTCAATGGCTCTTAGAGTTCCCTTTTATTTGAGCATGTTGGGTATGTATTTCTTGAAATTTTCAACTGTTACCTATTTGAGTACCTGTTTGAGTGCTTTCAAAATGATGTGTACAGATATAGATTATGTAAATTGCTTTCCAAATTTTCTGATTCCTATTCACATCTTTTGAATAAAATTGTAAAGTCTGGCGTCCCATAAATTATATAATACTTAATTAAGCTTAGGTGCTAGTCTTTATACGGTCCAACTTATAATTCTCTTATTATTGTTTATTATTGCTTATTATCAAATATTTAAATATTTTTTAGATCTTATTTTCTTAATTCTCCAGGCTATCTCCTATGTAAGTTATAGATATAAATTTTAATGCTGAATAAAATTATATATAAATAGTAAACTTAACTTTTTAAAATTTTAATTAGGTAAATCTTGCAATACAACATTCTCCATTACTTAATTCAGCCTGTAAAACCCATGCAACTATCACTGTTGCTTTTACTCTTTTTCATAGGCTAGCTATCGCTGGAATTTCTATCATTACATATCTCAGGTAAAGACATATTTAATAAATGTTATAAAAGTCTATAAGTCTATAAAATTTTTTAACCCTAATTTGCTTCTAAATCGTTTTAGAGTATGTAAACAAAAAGCTTGTAACACTGGTAGATACGATTGGAAATTATTTTTACCTGTGGCTATCATCTCAGTGTTTCTTTCTATCATTAGTTTCAATACTTATGGTCCTGTTGTATATTGGTATGAATATTACTTCTTTTTATTGCTTTAATCTTTCTATTATGAATTATTAATATTAAATTTAAAAATCTCTATCATTAATAGGTGCGCTGCAATACCAAATACAATAGCCATACCGATATTTTCTATTTTTATGACTGTCATTGTACTCTCTATATGCTCATTCTGTTACATTCGAACTATTCAAGCAATACGTTCCGTTAAAAAACAACAATCTGAAATTGTTGAAAGTAGTGGTGTAATTAAGAAAAGAGTTACTTTAAAGGCTCCTATAGATAGTGTTGAAATGAAAGTTTCTATAAAAGTTATGGGTTATATACTTGTTTTTATGTTACAATGGGTATGTCATTTTTATTTTTTTTTCTTTTTTAATTTATTTTAATATTTTTATTCTTTATTATGATATTAATCTTAATATTTACTTTATGATCTCTTAAGGTTCCTGCAATACCCTATGATATATATCAATTCTATGGACGTGCTGCCCCTTGGGTTTATTGCATGGTTCTTATATCTGTTAATTCAGGTGTAAGTAATTTCTATTCATCTTTTAATTCATAATGTTTCTAATTTATTCATATTCTCTATTTATTTACTGTTATTATTTTTCATTTCATAGAGCGTTGGAAATGCTATATTTTATGTAATAAATGAAGGTTGGAGCCGTTATGGCAGTGAGCTTTCTTCCTCATCTCAAGGCCAATTCAATGATACTAGTAAAAATTCTGCTGCAACCCTCAATCAAAGTAATACTTATGTTAAATCGATTGATGTTGAAAATGGAACTTCTGATATTAAAGAAATTGATTTTTAGTTACAACTATTCAATAGTTTTGCTACAGATCTTAATATCTTACCCGGTTATTAAAAACATATAAAAATTTTTCAAAATTTGACTCGGCCGGGTTATGAAATTCAATTTCATAGCGTTATATTAATTTGGAACAATCTTATATTTTTAAATACAATCTTATGAATATGGTAAATACAATTTATACAATAATATAACATAGTAAAAGTTGGATTGAATTTTATTTTTAGTTATTTTAAGCTTTAAAATAATAGTCTTGGTTCTTATGGAATAGTTTGTTTTATATCTTAATTTGTGTTCCAAACAAATTTGCTTGGAAAATTAAATTGTATTTAGTATTTTTTAATAATATAAAGAAATATATTTTATTTATAAAATATTTTATTAAACTATATTTTATAAACCTTATTAAAAACTTAAATGATGAAAATTTAAGGTTTTGTTTATAATAATGAAAGTTGTTATTTTATATATTAGTTTTAATATTTATATTAAAAATTATAAATTTAAGATTAATACGTATTTTTAAAAGATTAAATTTATAACCGTATATTACATAATTTAAAAATCTGCTAATCAACAAACGGATTTAATTTGCATAGTACCAATTATAATTTGAAGCCCGGTACAAGTTTTTCCTGGTGGCACTTATATTATGCATATTACGCATACTTAATATCATCATTCCCTAAACACTCTAAGCACTGTATATAGCGCGTAACCAATCACAATGCGTTACTATAGTATGATGTAATAAAATAAAATACATATACATATAAAGAAAAAAACAGTTTATTATTTTACCAACCAAAAAAAAAGTGAAAATTCAGTTGAAAAATCGAAAACTAAATCATAGTAGCGCTTTATCATATAACCATTGATATGTTAGCTTATTCAATTTACAAAGTCATTTAATTGAAAAGTTATAGACTAAATCGTAATAGTACATATAAATTCATTTGTGAAAAGAAACATAAGCTAAGCAAGATACAAAAAACATTAGTCCAGTAGAAAGAGTTTTAAATTAGATTGTACATTTCAGTAGTATTAATATCATTTTATATTGCAATGGCACCAGATATCAGTAATGAAGGTACCCAAATTTTGTTTAACAATCTGATTATTGAGTAAATATTATATGATAATTTATTATATCAAAAGTTAGAATCATTTATTATGTATTTTTTTTACAAGCATTTAAGATTAATTGTAAGATAGTTTAAAAGTTGATATACTTCGATTATATATTAAATTAAAGATGAAAAGAAATTAATATTATTTTATATTTAATATTTCTTAATTGAAATTAACTTAAGTAGTATATTAAATTATATGCAATTTGTATCAATTGTTGTTGATTCTAAATATAATAAAGATACTGCTATATATGTAAACATCAAGATATATGTTATTTAAAGAAGACAGTTATCTTTGAAAAAATAAAACAATTCTATATAAAATGATTAAAATGTAAATAGTTAATTAATATAATCTGTTTTAAAATTACTAGAATAATCTAAATTATATTATATTATTTTAAATATACTAATTATAAGATCCATTTTGATATTATTATTTTTGCTTTTTATGATTACTAATTCTTTAATAAAATAAGATAAGGCATTAAAAATTCTATTTTAAAAAAAATTAAATATAAGAACTTAATTTGTTTTATTTAAAAATAAATATTTTAATACTTTTTTTTATTAAAAGTTTTATCTATTTTTTTTTAAATATTAAGATGAGTTTTGTAACTCAAAATTTTATTAATAGTACATTCAGCTAATGGTTGTATTATAACTATAAAAGGCAACTATAAAAAGAGTGTACAACTAGCACTTGTACAACTTTAGTTATTGTTTAATTTGAGTAGTTTGCCTAAAGGTTTTATACTAGTTGCCATATCTGAAACTTGCTTATAAGTTTTCTATTTAAACACTCTAGTTTTCACTTATCTATACTTATTAATAACCTTAGTTGATATTGACAAAAATATGTTATGATTACTAAATCTTTAAAACAGTTCACTTATATAGAAAACCTTTAACCTTGTACTAAACTTTCTAGAATCTTTTGTATTGTATTCTTATAGCTAATCCAGTTATGTTATAACTAAAACCAACACTTATAATTAAACTATATCATTAAACTGCAATTTTCTTGTAGAGTTTATTTCAACTCTAGTATTTATTTTATAATATTTTTCTATTATTTTGAAATTCAATTCAAATTTTACAAAGCTCCCAGTTTAGATAGTCTAAAAAGATAAATACAGTTATATCTCTGATTTATATGTTTTTTAACATATAACTTTGTTCTTTATTATCTTTTTAGGATTTTAATGGTCTGACTAGTTATAATGATTTCTTTTTAAAGAACTGCATGTTAACTAGTTTTACAATTTCTAGCTCTGTTTTCTAAGTTTAATCTTTATAATAATACTATCAAAAGTTTAAGTTATCTTTTAGTCAGGTCTTTCAAATAGATTTTCAATTTGGTAATTTTTATGATTTATATAATCAAAAGAAATTATTACAAATTTATACTAAACAGTACCAGTTTGTTTTTCTTTATGCAAAGTACAATTATTGTATAAATGTCATATGACCTTTCAGTCATACTGGTACAACATAATTAATAGATATCTGATTTTAATGAATAGTGAAAAACAATTAACTATAACATAGAAAGAATTTTAAATTTTTATTAATACTAAAATTTGAACTCAAGATCTGCACTTAGAGGTTGACAACATAACTATTTTACTATATTACTATATTCTATTAAAAAAATTTATCTAATATAATATAATTTAAAAAGTATAATAGAATTATTAATAAAGCTTTTACTTTTTTTAAAATATTTTTTAATAATAAGACTTAAAATTTAAATTGAATTATTTAGTAACCATTAGAATTTATTTCTAATTCTTTAAAACTATTATTTTAAATAAAACTTAATTTAGTTAAAATTTAAACTTAGTTTTTTTTTATATTAAAGCAAGGTCTAGCTTAATAATTTTAACTATATACTTTAGTACAAAGTTTTAAAATAAACTAAGTTTGTATACAAAAATATAAATTATATTTAAAAATAAAAACTTGAACTAGTTTATCTATAATCTAAACTAACTATATTAGTTAAGGCTTATTTAGATTTGTAATTTTTAAATATAGTTTAGAATAATATTATATTTAATTTAAAGAATTAATCAGATATTAAGCTTTCTAATTAATTAACTAATTAGTAAATATATAATAGATGTAAATAAAGTTGGTCTGCAATGTTATATAGACATGAATATGTATAAGTTTAATAATAGTTTTAAAAAAGTTATTAAAATTAAATTTAGTTACAAATATCCAAAATTTATTTAATTTTTAGTAATATTAAACCACTTAAATATAATAATAGTAAATATTTTTATTGCTAAAATTAATAAAATTTATCTAATTTTTGAGTGTTTTAATAGTTTTTATTTTTAAAATTATTTGATTTATTTTGCAAATATTTTAAAAATTATGTAATTTATCGCATATATAATATATTATACTCTTTTTATTATTTAAAAATTTTGTCTATAAAGCTATTTTTAAATTTTAATAAAAAAAATTTTCATAAAATTTTTAATATGCTTTATGCTTTTGTTTTACCTTAAACCTTAATACTAAGTCTAATATTAATAAAAATTTATTTTTTGCTTTGATAAAAACTTTGTTATATAAAATTAATAAAAATAACATAATTATATTATTTCTATTTAGTTTAGTTTATGTATATGTTTTTTATAATACAGACTAAGATGTTAAATTTAATTTTTATAATATAAACTAGATGTCATAATCTAATTTTATAATATAGACTAAGATGTTGTGATCCAATTTTTATAATACAAACTAGGTCTTATAATTCAAATTTTATAATACAAACTAATGTGTTATGATATATATTTTATAATATATAGATAGATAGATAGCTTGTATACTTTTAAAAAAGTCAAATTTATAAAAATTGAAGTAATATGCATTTTGCTTTTTATAATACATATATAAAAGATTTATAATTATATATTATTGCAATATAGTTGCATTTAAATAGTTACTTAACAACTGCTAAAATATATGCCATTGTAATATGCATTTTGTATTTTAAGTTACACTTGAATAACATATATTTTCTTTTTATAACATATACTAATATATCATATTTTGTATATCAGATCATATATAACATATTGCATGCTGGTTTGATAACTATAGTTAACTTTTTTATAAATTATATACAAATTACTATATGTTATAACCTGTCTACTAAAAGTATGTTTATAGTTTTAACCTCAAACAAGGTTAAAATTTATATTAATATTTATATATTATAACCTGTAAATTGATTGGCTTAACATATATTTAACAATCTAATTATGATTATGTTATAATTTTTAAAGATAAATAACTAAAGTATATGCTATTAAACATACTATTAAACACAGATCAAAATCAAAAATTAATTCAAATATTATTAAACAATTATTATTAAAATAGAAGAATGATATATTAGTAACTGTTATAAGATAAGAAAAAAAGATGTAAAAGGTAAACTCTTTTCATAAATCATTTATATCAAAAAAATACAAAAAAACATTTAATTATTTCTCAACATTTTACTAAATAAATCTTACTTGATCTCTTACGTAAAGTTGTTTAGCACACTTTTTTACTTCTAGATGGCTATGTTTTAAGTCCCAATAACACTTAATTGCTAAGAAAAGTTCTAAAAACATACTTTTGGTTTTTGTTTATTTATTTAATTCTTTACTAATTAAATCTACTAACTTGTCTATTTAAAAGTATTTAGCTTACTAAGCCAAACATTTTAATATATATTTTATTTAAAACAAACCAAAACTCATAAAGATACAAGCAAAAAGCAAAAACAAAAACTTGTCTTTTACAGGTTTATTCATTGGCAATTTTAGAAAAATTTGCTAAAATGCCTTAGAAATTTCACTTTTCTGATATTCATTAGAATTTTTAAACATTCAATCAGCTTATTTGAAGCTTAAACTTTTTTTTAAACTTTTCTAATTAGTCTAAAAACCCTTAAATTAAACAAATTTTTTTGAAAACATACTGTGATTCTAGAATTGGCAAGTCTGTCACTAAATTAATCTAACTCTTACATAACTTATAGTAGCTAAGACGAATTAGGTATGTTAGATTTGGCTGGGTAGTTTATTTGTAAGTAAGTTTTAATCTTCTCTTTAGGGCTTTCCTTTAATCTGGTCTTCTACTAACTTTTTGTCTTCTCTTTATCTTCTCTTTATACATTAACTTGGAATTACACTATATTAAATCATGGTTGGAACTTCTCTTTTGGTAATGGTCTTGTTACATAACTTGCAATGAGTAATTAACTTGTAAATTTAAGGGTCTATTTGAATAAACAATAAGGGTAACAAAGGGGTTTACAATAATTTATTAGTTTGTATATAGTAGACTTTCACTTGTATTAGAGGTTGGATATTTATTTGTTATTAGAAATTTGTTATTAGGAATTTGTTGTTAGGAATATGAGAATTGCTTCCTTCAAGGCAAAAATGTCTTTTATTTATAATAAACATTTTGTTTAAATTTATAGTTAATTTCTTTTATTAATGCATTAGATTTCTTATATTCTATATCCTAACTAAGTCTAATAAAACACTAATATTTAATTTAACTCATATATAGGCTAAGTCATAGAAGCAATGTAAGTAACATAAGTGACATTTTTGTTATGTTTGTGTAACCTTGGATCAGATTAGGATTGTTACTTCAATTCAGTTACTAATGACCTCCAAAATCAGACTCACAATACTTAGAAATCTACTTTTAAAACAAAAATGCTGATCTTGTTTACAACTATACTAGAAACTATTGATCTTGACTATTTTTACAAAAAGTGTCCTAAAAGCTAAGAATTGGTATTTATGAGAATGCAGCATATATATTATGTTCTATTTCTGCAAACAAACAACCAAATAATTGTATTTGTACTAAACTTAGAGGTAGTATTAAAAGTAGTTACTACTTCAAAGCACTAGAATTAAGTTTTATAATTACTTGTCTTTGTAACAAGTACTACACTTACTTTATATTAACAACTAATTAAACTTATAAACAACATGAAATGATCTCTATCATCCAAAAACCTAAAGATAAAAAAAGTATTACAAATAATATTGCAAACTCTACTAAATTTGTTTTACTATTATCTACAGCATCTTTTTCAACTACTATACACAACTACTCTTGTGCCAAATATAACTTACCTATTGCCTGCAAAGAAATAAACAACCAACATTATTTGACAACTGATGCTATTCTATATAATGACAAACCTTATCATAAAACTTGTATTGAAATCTAACAATATATTCAACAATTAAGCTTCTTTTTAACATTTATTTAAAAACTTCAACAATCAATCAGATTTTATAACTTATTAGTATCTGAACTTATTTTTACAACCTCATCTATAGGAACTACTAGTAACACAAATAACATAGATATAGATAACAACACAATTAACAGCAATAATTAGCAACAACAACAACAGTTACTATATAAATACCAATTATATTTTAATGAATAACAACAACAGCAACAGCTATTAAACAAACAATAACAATTACAAACACAAACAAATACTACTAACAATTAATCTAAAATTATTATTATTTAAAAGAAATAGCAATTAAAATAAAAAAAAAGAAATAGAAAATTCAAACTTACCTATATCTAATAGAAAAACATTACTTAACACTACCCAAGATATAAATCTTCTAAACTTTAATAACCAACTAATTACATCTTACAAATCCAATAATTTAATTAGATATTTAGATATTTTTTTAGACAGAAAAGGATCAACTAAATCTACTTCAAAAAATTTATTAGCAAAGTTTCTCAATTCACTTACATAATTTAATACAAAAACTCCTCACTATACAAATATCTTGACTATTTAATACTATTTTTTTATCATCAATTGAATATTTATTTCAAATCTGCTCTCCTTCACAAAATCAGCTTCAACAATTATCAAGTCTCTTAACAAAATGCTTTAAACATATGCTCTACTTATCTATAAATACAAATAATGATATACTTACTAATTCACAATTACTCAATATCTCTATACTAAATAAACTTATTTTACAAGTCAGTAGTAGCAATATAGAAAGTGTTTCAATACTAATGAACTTTTAAACAAATTACTATATACCAAATCAAGGAATGGCTTTCTAAAATATGAAAGCCATTTCTAACACAAGACACAATTTTAAAAAATTATAGTAAAACTACTAATTTTACTATAATATCCCAATTTTATTACTTATATAAAAACAATATATTTTTTAGCAACTTCTATTTAACTCAACTATCAACTTACAAACAAACTAACCAACTAAACAACTTCAAAAACAAAATCCTTTTTTTTGAACAACTCCTTACAGCTGACAATCTAAATCTACTTTTTTGGAAAAACATATATTTAAGAATCTTCAAATCTTCTTGAGGTTCTATTTCAAGCTGGTTTAAAATATTCTCAAACCAAATATCTACTTCTTCTATAACATGCATATAGCCCAACATTCAACTTTTACTAATAAATCCATTTCTAAATACATTTAATTTGATCACACCTCAATTCGATAATATCAAAAATACATGAACAATTTACATTTTATCTTCAAACTAGCACATAGACAAAATAACAAATAAATCCAATTCATTATTACTCTTTTAAAACTACCAAATTATCAATTCAATATCTAACACAATTTGCATTTCTTTTACATCTACAATGATTCAAACCAACTACAAAAATACTATTAATTTACAATACAAAATATAAAAAAAACAATAATACTTTAAGCTTAACATTAATAATTAAGAAATCCAAGCACTTCAAAATATTCATCTAGAGCTATACAAACCAGTTTCTTAATCCTTAACTTTTCTCTTAATACCTTTCTCAGAAATTTTCTTAATACAAAACATAATATTTGATTTTATTTATCAAAACCAACTCATCAATCTTCATAAAAAAATTTTTTTTTAGAACCAACTAATGTAAACTTTTATACAGATGCCTCTATACTTAATTTATAAATAAATAACATCTTGATAGCCATTACTTGGATTTTTGAAAAGGATACACAAATCAAATTTAATGTTCTATAACTTATGTACCAAACTTAACATGAGCTGAATTAGCAGCACTTATCTTTCTATTTCTCATACTACCTGTCAATTATCAAATTTACATCCATCTGGACAGCTTATCTACTATTAAAACACTCTTAAATGTCTATCTTATGACTACAACTCACAAACCAAACACAATAATTAAAATATTAAATATATACTTAATTATTTAATAAAACTTAACAAAATCAATTGCATTATACACAAAGTTAAATCATATTTAAAAAATACTTTATACAACATAACTGATTCTCTTGCCAACAAGATGCTACAAAACTAAATTAAAATTTAATCTTAACCACTTCTACCTACCTACTTACTTTTCTTAGAAAGAAATTCCAATCACATATAAACTACATAAATTCTGTAAGAACTTAATCTCAATTCAAACATTTAACAAACTCCTTTAACTCAAACCATTATAGAACCTTTTAACTATAAATATTCTATTATTAACTGAAATTATTAACTCCCAAAACTCTAATCTCAAACTATATTCTATTAGAAACAAAATACTTTTCAATAACTTACTAACAATATCAAATCTAAATATCTGCTATCCTCTTCTTTATCTAACCTCAATTGCTTATATTGTAATTAATATAAAAACATTGAACACTTATTTCAATACTCGCTTCATTTCTACAATCTACAAAATACTCTCACTAATGAAATCTCAAATGCCTTAAACTTTTTAAGCATTACAAAAATCTTACCAAATGCAATATTATAAATTTTTACTATACAAAACACTTTTCTTAATCTAAATATATATAACACAATACTATTAATTATTTAGAATACAATAACACTTAACCAACACAACCAACTTCAACCTATTCTAAAAAAACTAACTAACAATTTTCTTATTTTCTTATCTAACTTATTACTTACTTGGTTCAACTCTACTATCTGGCAAATCTGTAATACTAAACAATATGAATAAAAATTATTACAAAAAATTACATCTGCTACTAAAAAGAAAAACAATATTAGATTACCTAATTTACTCCTCAATTTACAAACTTCAACAATACCACTTATACTTTTAATACTGATATAGATCTCTTTATTTCCAAAACTCTTATTCAAAACTTCACTATACATATCTGCCTTTACTAATTAATAATCTTAAAGGTTCCTTTTACTCTCTCTGTAGTTAAATTCATGTTAATTAACTCAACTAATAACAGAAAACTAAAGAATAATATCATACTAGATGTTATATTATATAACAACAATAGTGTAGCTTAGGAATAATATTTTAGTTATATATTTATATTTAATTAATATATAAATGTATCCTTATTTTTCTACTTGATATTATATAAATAAAAAATAAAATAAAAGTTTTATCTATTATTAGAAGTTTTTTTTGATATTAAGGTAAGGCCATACTCATATCTTTATTAGTAGTTTAAAAGTTAGTAGCTACATAAAGCTACTATGTACAAAAAGTAATTTTCTATATAAATACTATGACTAAAACCAATACTTGTAGTTAGAACTAGACCATTGAACTGCTAACTATATAGTTACTCTAAGTACAAATAAAAGAAAAACTACATTCAAGAATAAAAGCTCAGACATATTTATCTGCAACCTAAACCTACTAGAGTGATCAAAACTCATTTAAATTTGTAAGTTTAAAATATGATTATAAGAATATTGTATTTGATCCAAAGAATGGTCCAGATGTTGATTTTGTAGATAGCATAGCCAATAGGTAGACATGTATTAGAATTGGAATGTAGTTAGTTAGATAGCCTATATAAACAAGAATAAGTATAATTTTTGTTATTAGAGTTTCTTTTGTTACTTTAATTTGATTGAAATGAGAGTCCGGCATAAGGTGGTTTAAGTCCTTGTTGTTGTTTCTAGTTAGCAAAGTTTATACAATATAGGTTTCATATTTGTTTGTAAGAAAGTTCATTAACTTTAAGCAAAATAACAATAATTGTTTGTAAAACTAGTTTGTAAAAGATGTTAAAGTTTTGTACAATATCAATTAGAGATTAGGAATAAGTTTTTTGAGTGTAATATCAAGATAGTGTTGATTTGTTTGAAGAAATATAAAATAAAAGGCATAGTGGTTACTAATTTTGTAAATAAGTTCTTTTTATTGGTTTATAGATAAATCAAAATCTATATAATTAATGTATTCAGATATGCTAGTTTGAATAATATTGAAAATAAGTGATAGATTTGAGTATGTATGCCAATGGGTTGGAGAGTTAACAAGATTACAGTTAAAGCAGTTAGTATAATAAAATATATATGGATAAGGTTTGTGAAAGTAAAAGTAAGTAGGAAGTTCATTTAATAAGAATTTAATTTTGAATAATTTAAGGTAATTAAGTTTGAAGTTAGTAACTTTATGAGTTGGTTTTTTGTCATGGTTAAAAAATAACCAAGTTGATTTCTAATCAATTTGAGAGACCAGGGCTTCTCATTCCATATTATATTTTTAAAAAA
>CAJVQA010001274.1:0-26498 GCA_910591915.1 Cetraspora pellucida | reverse complement strand
GGTCCAAGAAACTGACAAGATATTGCAGAAAGAAGAGGCAGCAAAGGTAAGTACTAATAACAACAGCAAGATGGAAGTAGAACAAATCCAACGAAAACAAGAAAACATGCCTAGCCAGAAAAGAAATGCAGAAAAACAAAAAGAGAAGCAAGAACAAGAAGTCGTTAAACTAGATTTCAAAAGGAAAATTAATATAGTAGGAGAACCTTTCGAAAAAAGCATATAGGCCCCAAGCAAGAGAAATTGTAATCAGAACAATAGTCTACTCATGAATATACCAGCACACAATGTGCCAGGAGAAATAAAAAAAAAACATATAAAGTTTATTAGATAGTCTTTAAGAAATAATATATATGTCAAAGATGTGAAAGAAGTCTTTAAAAGGGGAAATTTATAGATAGAAGTTGACTTTGACTGTGAGTATAGCAGAAATGATGCTATACAGAAAATTAGCAAAAAGGAGAGTGACTGATATAGGATGATATCAGAAGAAAAAGAAAACACTATAAAGAAACAGATACAATATACAAAAAAAAATCAAAAAAGAAATAGTAGCAAATTGAGAACCAAAAAAGAAGAATTCAAAGAAAAAGAAAATAAAAACAAAACAAACAAAAATCAATATGAAACAAATAGAGAATCAGAGAATACAAGTTATCTAACAATTTGGAACCTATTTGCAGATATAAACGAAAGAGAACTGGAATACATTTGTAGAAGATTTAGGAAGGACCATATAGTAAAAATTAAGAAATTCAAGTATAAAGTCTTAGCTGTAGTCAAGATTGAGAGAATATATGAAGGCATTTCATGGGCAATACCAGTAAATAACAACAAACTGGTACGAGTAACCAAGAGAATAGAAGACCATAAAGCTAGAAAAGGACAAAGGAAATATGTAGCAAGACTGACAGAATTACTAACAAGTGTCTCAGAAGTCTTACTACTACAAAGTCTGAAAAACAAAGGTGCCAAATCAGTTTACATCTTACCAAATAGAAATGGAATCAAAAAAGATCAGCAATAGTCATGTTTGCAACAGAAAGAGACATGAGAGCTGTCCAAACAAAGCCAATTATATATAACAACTTTTAAATTTATTGGATAAATGAAGAAAAGAGAGAAACAAGAAAAAGAGAAAATCTTAAAGTAGAAAAAGGAAGAAGCTGGGACAGATACAGCCAGACCTTATATACAGAAGAGAACAGAAGTAGCAGAGGAAAACAAAGAAACAAAGCTTATACAAAAAAGCACAAAAATAGAAATAGCACAAGCCAAAAGGATTTCTTACTAAATGAAAGAAGCAGATCTTAAAGCTGAAGTACAAGAAACCAAATAAAAGATGTAAAGATGAAGAAAGAAGAATTAGAAGATCATGAAGAAAGACCAAAAAAATTCAAAATACATAAACAAGAAGAAGAACCACATATAGAGAACTTTTTGAAGCAAATTTAAAAAAGATTAGAAAGACTAAAAGAAACAAGAAAAATAGCTAGGAAGAGCCTAGCTAATCACTTCTAAGGGCACCTTAGTTGAACTTATGAACAGGGATGAGGAGATCAAAGATTTTCTGTATAGTGAAAGAAGGATCTTTGAAAAAAGAAATAAAGAAAAATCTCCTAATTCAAAAGAAATAAAGAAAAGAAAAGAAAAAAGAAAAGCAGAAAATACAAAAACAAGATATAAGCAGTTAAAAGAGAAATAAAAAAAAGGAAAAAAAAAGATATAAATTGCATGTCACAATGTTAATAAACTTAAGACCAGAGGTTAAAAACTAGAAAATCTGCTAGACTAGGCAGAAGAAGAAGAAATAGCATTTTTGGAAATTATGAAAACAAACATTATAAAAAAAGAAGAGAAAATCTTAGTGCATAACCTTAACACAAGATTTAAAGACTACTAGACAAGTGCAGTACCAGACAAGAAAAAAAGATTAGATGTTAAAATTTTAATAAATGAGACTTAGGAAAAACATGTCAAAGCAGTTAAAAAATCTAGCAAATATATGGTAAAAGTAAAGCTATACTTCAAACAACTAGTATTGATAGTAATAGGGGTGTATATTCCACTAAATAATAAGGCAACCAGTAAGAAGATATAGCAAAAATTGTGAAAATAGTAACAAACAAGAAGAAGCACACAGAAGTAATTATATTTGAAGATTTTAATCATACAGTTGACAACATACTAGATAGACTGCATCCACAAATAACAGAATATAAAAAACTGCCAGTTTTTAATTAGCTTAAAAGACAGGATTTCACAGACTCTTTCAAAAGCTTGCATTCAATAAAGAGAATGTATACATGATCAAACCAAGAAGCAGCAACAAGAATTAACTATATCTGGTTATCAGAAACTATAGTAGCTGGCCTTCAAGAAGCTAATATAAAAGAAGCAGAAGAAATAACAGGCAGTGACCATAGAATATTAATGACAGTTATATGGTTAGAACATGTAATTGTGAATCAGAGTTGTGCAGAAATTAAATGCAAGGACCAAATGAGAACAATATATCTGTATAAGAAGGCAAAGCAAGAAGATTGAGAAGAATATACTAAAGAGCTTCAAGTACAATTAGAATAGAAAAAGATCCTGAAGCAATTAGAAGAAGATGGTGAAATCAATATACACAGTACAGATGTGTTAGACTATATGTAGAATGTGATAGAAGAAGCTATAATAGAAGTAGCAAATAAGCAAATTCCAAAAAAGAAGATATTCCACACAAAAGTAAACAGAAGACAGCATTAGAAGAAGCTACAGCAAAATAGAAACATAATCAAACTTTAACAAATAATTAAAAAGTCAAAAATAAGGAAAAACCAAGAGATAGAAAAAGAAGAAAAAGAAAAGATAAACAATAAACTCAAAAACATTGACAAGGAAATAGGAGTAGCATTACCAAAATTACACAAACAATGGTCAGAAGCATGAATAGATAATATAAAAGGCTGGCAAAGAATTCTGAAAAATAAAAGAAAAGAAGAGTAGAAATGAGCTCTAAAGAAACAGATAGAAGAAAATATAAATAGAAGATATAAGATGATAAAAACTGACCAAGAATGAATGATTGCTAGCCTACTGAATAAACCATACAAGAAGATAATATTAAACAGATTTATGACCCAAATTGAAGACAATGTCAGTCTAACAACAGAACCTAAGGTTGTCTTAAATAGTTTGGCAAAGCATTTTTAAAATCAATTCAAAAAGTGAAGAACCAAACTAAAGAAAATGTTAAAGGAATGGATAAAGATATACAATTCAAAAGAATAGATTAAAGAGTCTTGGTACGTGAATTTAGAGGAAGAGATAGAGGAAGAAGAATAGGAAAACACACTAAGAGAACTCAAAGCCAATACAGCTTCAGAAATTTCAGGCATAAGCTATATTCTAATAAAACAAGCAGAGAAGAAGTCACAGAAAATTTTTAAAGCCTTCACAAATCTAGTTCTAAAAATAGAAGAAATACCAAAAAAGTGAAAAATAGCACAAATCTATCCAATTCCAAAAGATGTAGACTGAGAATATAATTTGAACAATATTAGACTAATAGCATTAATTGAGACTTTTAGAAAGGTAGTCACGAAGATAGTAACAAGAAGATTGGCAAGATATTTACAGAAAGAGAAATACTCAAAAGACCAAACTATGCAGGTTTGCCTGACAACTCAACAGAGCAACCAATACATATGCTAAACATGATAATGAAGAAAATACAAGAGAAGAATAAGAAAATATGAATACTCCTACAAGATATAAAGAAAGCATTTGACTCTGTCCTATTGGAAAGCTTAGAATGGGCTCTTAGAAGAGTCAAAATACCACAAAGAACAACAAAATATATTATTAATCTTTTTTGCAAATGTTAACTTAAGGTGATTACAACTTATGGTCTAACAGAAGAAATAATAGCAGAAGATGGTATAAATCAAGAAGAGATGATTTTTTTACTAATCTGGTGGCTTTTCTATGATCTATTGTTAGAAAGAATCCAAGAAGATAATTCACTAGGTTATACAGTAGAACAAGAAATACTAAAAAATACAAACATTAATTGTATCACAAAATATAGACAGGCAGCAATTGCTTATGCAGATGATACTATATGAATTGCAAAGAGTAAAGAACAATTACTAAGAACTCTTGAAATTGTAGAAGAGTTCTTTAAAGCAAACGATATTGAAATAAATAAAGCAAAGTCAAAGCTTATAGTAATGAATTCTAGACTGAGAAAAGAAGATAAAAAATTACATTTGGATATAGTAGAATAACAGAAGAACCAAAAAACAAAATTGTAAGATTATTAGGAATTTGGCTTAATAGCAGAATAAGAGAGTTGCTAGTTTGCAAAAAAGCAAAAGAAAAAGTTAGCCAATACTTAGAGATCTTAGATACAAAAAAATGACAATGAGCCAGATCATATATATAAACAATATAGTTATAATTCCAAAATTAGAATATCTTCTACAGTTAACAAGAATGTCAGAAAAAATGATTGACAATATTCATCAACTGATAATATATTTAGCAAAACACAAATATAATATGATGAAAACAACAAACAACTGTATAATTGAGTACAAAGATCTGGAAAACTGTAAAACACTAAGTCAAGAAATAACAACAAAACAAATAAGTAGTTTATTTGCAAGACTTAATAGAAAAGACACTTTAGATAATCTAACAAAGCTTAGAATAGCTCAGAGTTGTCAGAAAGCAGACTTAACAAAAGACATTTGGAACTCTAAAAGAAGACTAGAGAAAATAAAATATTGAAAACACAATTTAGATTGTTAGACAATAGTAAAAGCAAAAGAGATAGGAATAAGCATCAGAGCAGAAAATTGTTTGTAAAGAGTACATAGATATAAAATAGGTATAAGAGAATTAGTTAGGATTGGATCATGAATAGCAAGTAGTAGTACAATAAATAAAAAAGGTCTAGTATATTTGAACCAGCTTGTGAACATAAAAGAGAAGAACCTAATTACATGAAGACAGCTCAAAAGTCTTTTAGGGTTGTCATGCAAAAGGAAAAAAGTCAAATAGTTTAGCAAAATAGAAAAAAAGATATTAAAAGTATGAACAAGTAGAGAAATACATAACTAATACAAGATTAGTGGCTACAATACATAGGCACTAATGATTAATTGGACAAAGATATCAGAAAACAGAAGAAAGAGTGAGTGGGTCATACACAGACCAAAGCATAATTAGCAACTCAGTAAGATATCTAAGAAGAAAAAGAAAAAGATTCTTGCTGAGTATTGGCTGTTACAAAAAGTAGAAGGCAAGACATATACTGAGATAAGTAAATGTAAAGGTTGTGAGAACAGGAAAGAACAAAGCATAGATAATTGCAAAAGGTGGATAAGATGAAATAATAACATAAAGACAGTTCCAAAAACATTAGTAGAAAAAGGCAGTAATAAGATTAATGCAACATTAGAGCAAATGCTAGAAAACAGAACAATAGAAGAATGAAAAAAAAGAAAGAGGTTTAATCGAACTTAAACAAGTAGAAGAACTAGAAATATAATTAATCAAAAAACAAAATTTTAATAGTAAAGTTACAAATTACTTAATAGAAGCACTAACAAAAAACAAGAAAAGAAACAAAGACAAATATACTCTTTATACAGATAGTGCATTATATAAAGAGGAAAAAGAAAATAGTATAAGAAAAATGGGCATCAGTTGGGTGCAGATTAGTAACAGAGAAGATTGGCCAAAATAAGAAATGGCACTAGGACTTAAAGGTTGACCCTTAGCAACAATAGCAGAATTAGCAGCAATATGATTAGCAATCCTAATTATACCAGAAAGGAAGCATATAAAGATGCATACAGATAGCCTCACAGCATTAAGGCATATTAACAAAGCAATTCAAGAAATAGAAGATAACAAAGTTTTGAAGAAGAAATATACAATGTGGATAGTGAATATTGTTGGTTTACTCAAAAGCAAGAATAATAGAATAGAACTAGTTAAGATTAAAAGTCATAGTAATGATAAGTGAAATAACAGAACAGATTTACTTGCAAAAAAAGAAGCAACATGTAGAAGGACAATAGTTACAAAAAAGATCAAGTATGACATAATAGAGTACTATTTAGAATAGGAAAATAGAAAAGTTGACATACTAGCAAAACTTCTATATAAAATAGTCATAAATACCAAAATTGGAGCTAGTTGGAGAGAAACAAATCCAATTTGAGCACTAGAGCCAGAAACTGAGAACACTCGATATAATTGGTCAAGCTTTTGGAAAAAGATAAATAGAACAAAAGGTGTATATTGTATAACAAGAAAACTTAGTACAAGAAAAGCAACAGTAATCAAATGTGTAATAGATAGCCTATCAATGCTAAAAGAACTAAATAGAAAAAGACCAGAAATATACATAATGACTGACTGCCAAGTATGTTAAAAAGGTGAAAAGGAAACTTAAGCACATCTAGTAAGCTGCATTAGACAAAAAAGCTTGTGAAAGAGAATCCAAAAAGTAGCAATGGCAGCAGCATGAAATAACCTGAAAGAAAGTGAAAAAGTTGGAATTTCATCTCTAGTACTATATAAGGCATTTTTTGGGAAGACAGAAGCAGAAAAAATTATAAACAGAACAGCTTTGATAAAAGAGCTAACAACAAATAAAGTCAAAAAAAGGATCAGTCAGATTTTAGATAGGCAGGCAACACAGAACTGCATAGATACAGTAACAAGAACAGTTTGGAATACATTCTATAATCAAGTATAGAGAGTTTATGTAGGAAAGTACAAGAATAGGAAAAGAAGATTAATATAACAGGCAGAATGAAAAAAGATGCTCGAATCAAAAAAAGATCAGAAAAGAAAACAAAGAAGAATAAAGTAACAAAAGAGGAAGAAAAGAAAAAGAAAGCAAAAAAAATAAACAGAATAAAGAAAGAAGCTTGGAAGTTAATCGATATGCTTGTCACAAAAGGAGGAAGACCCTTTTGGTATAGCTTTAAGTAGTTAGACAAGCAGTCTATCTTTAATTAAGATAGTATGGCAGGTTGCACTTAGGCACCAATAGGGTGGCCAAGTGATGCTAGACTTGAGTATTAGAAAATTTTATGTAATTATAGATGTATATAGTTTCAATAATCTTAATAAAGTACTAGCATAACTGCTTAAGGTGTAAAAAAAAAAAAAAAATTTAGAATTATATATAATTTATTATATTAAACAAATTTTATTTATTTTATTTTATTTTTATAGTTAAAGTCTCTATTATGGAGATGCAATATTTTTATTCAAGTATATTAGAATACAGCATGCTACCAGAAGCTTACTTTATATTGAAGGTTACAACTAGCCACATATGCACTTTTGGTGTCTAATTTAAGTAGTCTGCTTACATATTGCTATATAAGTTCTATACTAGTTGTCATACTTGCAAGCTGACTAGGGATTTTGCCTATTTAAATCCTCTGCATATGCAATCTTTCTTGTATCATGAGAACATCTCAAGGCTACATTTATCCAAATTCCTAATGTTTGTTGTTAGTCTTAGAACTAGTTATTCTTGACAGAAAACTTACTAGAGCCTTTATGTCCTACATATATAAATTTATTTTATACAATATACTATAGTTATCTAATACTTATAGTCATAGGAGTTATTTGTTTAACTGCTATATTACACTATTTCTATTCTTGTAAAGTTCACTAGAACCTTAGTATCTATCTTCTTGGCATTTTCTCTATCATCTCCTACTAGCCACAACTTAGAACCATTAGTCTTATTCCAAACTACCAATTCAGATAGCCCAGTATGGTATACTTTGTATCTTTTCCTTTGGCAAATCCAATAGCCTGGTTGGTTATATACTCCTCTATATATATTTGATATCTGGTTTTAACATTTAGTTTCTATAAAAGTGTTTTATAAGCTTCAACTGGTCTGATGGTACTGTTGAAAGTTTATGCTACCTCTTTACTTAGGAATTTTTAAGTGGGTTTCTGTCATCTCAGTTTCTTAGTTTTCTATACCTGATGGTCTTATCATGAGTTTGCACTGAAGTCTTATGCAATACTGGTTATATATTCCTCTATGTATATATAATAATACACTTTGCATAGATGCCCAAGCTCTTAATGTCAGTAAGACCCAACTTGGTGTATCTGGATAACAGCCACATGAAGCCAACTGATTAACAGAAGACAGTTATCATAATGCAGATATAATTTCCAAATTTCATTATAGATAAAATTTGAACCTTAAACCTGCCACTTGGAGAATAATAATTCAACCACTACACTAAGATTACTATTCTCTTTAAACAAATTTTACTTAATAATCAAATTTAGTTTACTTAATAAAAAATTAAGTGATCTTATAAAAAACTTAATTAACCTTTAGGGTTAATAGCATAGCAGTTATGCTCTGAGATCACAAAGCACAAGGTTGCTAGTTCAAATTCTAGTGATGGCAATTATAGAGATGTATTTCTAAAATAAGAAACTGCAACATCATGGCATCAGAAACTCAGAACATCATCAGACAGACTTATTTCTAGAAAAGACAAGTGACCTGTGATTGAGAAGCCACCTGGTAATGAACATGAGTTAGAACCTGATTTGGAATAACTGAAGTCATAAGATGTAATGTGAGGCTGAAAGTCTGACAATAAGAGATACTACATAAACTCATAGAAATAGCCAGTGCTTAATAGAGCTTGGCAAAGACTTCTAATACTAGCAGAGATCAGTGTAATAGTCACTTTTGAAAAGTTTAAAAGTATAGACCAGGAGAGATCAAGGTTCAGATTCAGAAGTATATTGAGAACATTAGTTCAAAAAATGTGAGGACTGCTGAAAGATTTTGGCAAGACTAGTCAAAGAATAAAAAAAAAAAAAAAACTTAATCTATTCAAATTTGTACAATTACTATTTTTGTACAAATATAAAATTATACAATTTTGTATAATATTAACTATTTCAACAACTACTATATAGAATTTTATAATTTTATTATTATTTAAAAGCCTTATATTTAGACAATTTTTTATATAATTTTGAACTTGATATTTTGCCTATTTAGCTTAATATAAATTTTTAAAAAATGTTTACAATAATATAGTATTCTATTGTATATTTTTTTGACTAGAGACATATTTTTCCCAGAATTTATAAAATTTCTAAAGCCAGAAAACCATTATAGTTTATAACTTTTGAGAATCTTATAAGTCATTTATATTATTAAACTTTTTATGATTATTTCTAATTTTTAAAAATTAATTTCTTTAGTTATATTACAAAACATTTTTTTAAACACTTTAAGTCATGTCTTATTACTACACTTAACAACTAATAATTATAAGCAAAGCTTATAGACAACTAACCCCATCAGGCTAAGTTCTTATTACTTATTAGTATAGTAATATTGAGTTAAATGCAACTTAGTTATATCTAATATTTACAATTACTATCAAACTATATACTAAATGCAACTTCAATTTTAAACTTATTGCTCTTAAATGTATTATATTTATTCTCATTAACCTTGTTATTAAATTTTTTAAAAAATTTAATACACAAAATAAATAATTAAATCTAATGTGAACTATCTTAATTTACTTTATTTTATTGCAATTTGATATTCTATTTAAACTTCTATCTCTAATAACATTTATATACCTATAACACTTATTCTATTAGTTTTAAAACTGGTAATATTATTAATACTCTTCTACTAATTGCTAACTCTAATTATAATTAATCTGAACTTTACTTCTATACTAATAGTTCAGTAATACAGATTGGTACATCTTAATGCTCTATAGGTATTAGATAGGTTTTAGTACAGAACAACAACATTGTATATATTTTTTAAATACAGAACAAGTTCTGGTTATGTTTTTTTAAAACAGAAATTACTGCAATTCTTTCTTCTCTTATAACAACATCTAGAAACTAAAATGTATATATTTATACTAACTTATAATTAGTTATATCTAAATATAATAATATTAAATATTTTTTAAATTATTATTTATTAATACTCTATATTATTTATTTTCATATAATATTTAACTTACTTTTTACAAAGTTGCAATACATTAGGACAATAAATTTAACAACCTTGCTAATCACCTTACTTACAATTACTTTAATCTTTTATATCTAATTTTTAATTTTTAAAACAATTATAATTTCAACTATATACTTTAACTTGACAATTACTTTATTGAATTATCTATTCACTACAATATTTATATAATATGGTATACATATATTTATGCACTTTGGTTATCCCAAAACCACTTTTAAAAATGGTTACAAATTCTAACTTAAATTAATTGAAAAGCTATCTGGCTTTATATTAACAATAATTAAAAAATAACAAACCATTTATATAGCTTTAAATATTTTTTCTTAAGTTATTCTATATAAAAATTTTTATAAATATTCTTTCAACTTCACATAACTTATACAAATACAATCATGCTTAATCATTTAACTATTATCAATATAACCAAACTAGCATTCTATTTTATTAAACTATTTGTTTATTTTCAAATTTTCTTTACAATATTATTAATAATTTATTTAATTATTCTTTTAACACTTCTATTCTCAATACACTACTAAAAACTATATTCAACTTATATAGTCTAATCAAAAATCTTAATTGTATGCAATTCTATAATATATTTAACTTAACATTTCTGCTATTAACCTTAATTGGCTTAGTTTCTTATAATCTAATTTAATTCAATTAATAATATTACTTTATTTACTAAAACTGCTATTATATTTTTTATCAAATATTTGCTTTATCTTAATCAACAAATCTATTTTCAAATCTGAATACCTTATTGTACTTTTAGGTTCCAATTTAGCAGACAATCTTAACTCTCTTTAATATTATATACTTCTTAAAAAAATTTATTAAATTAATAAACAGTTTATTCAATTGTCTGTTCAAAAATCAAAACTTGATACTTCTTGGCCATTCTGATAGATTTAAATTACAGATAACTTGTCTAAGCTTCTAATCTTAATATCTAGTAAATATAAAATTTAAATATAAACTTCTTTTATATATTTATTTTTAAAAAGTTTAACTTAGTTTTAATAAAGATAAAAGCATGATTTCAGCTTAATATTTAAAAAAAAATATTATAAAATCTTAATTAAATAGAACTAGCAATTGTATATTATAATATTGTTGATAATTATTATATTTGTATATTATAAGTTAAAGTTCTAAGTACTTTTGCAATATTAGACTGATAATATATAGTACAAAGATAGCAGTATACTGTTATAAGTAAATCTGACTCTAGGATTATAAAAAAATGTTGCATAACAACTCATGATTTGCATTATAAAAAACTGTTATATCATGATACTTATGATCCAAAACTGAACAAGTATTTCATTAAATAACAGTGCCAATCCATTAAAGAAAAAGCTATTTGTCCAATTTGGAATATAACTGTTAAGGTAATATTATCTTGACAGATAAAGTCTGTGGCTATGTTAATGTATTATTATATGTTAGGTTGTATATTATTGTAGAATAATTAAAAAATTCTAAAGTAATAACAAATAAATTGTAAAAAAAAGAGAAAAGTATTTGCAAAAAAAGAAAAAATAATTGGTAATAATAAGAAAAGAGTGCCCCAAGTCATGTTCAAAGTTCTTTTCTTTTCTTTTAAAAATTCTCTATAAGAATAGTTTAAATTCTCTCTTGTAGTATATATCTTCTTATCCTCTTAATAATTAGAAAACAGCATCTTCTTGTATTGTATAAACTAAATTACCTTTGAATTGTAATTTACTCTAAACAAATAAATAAAGTTTATAATTAATAAAGTTCTAATTATGATAAATAATTAAATAATAAAAACACTACACTCTTTTAACTATATAACATTAAATCTGAATCTCTTTTGTAACATTCTTAAGACTATTTTTAACTAGTGCCAAATTGAATTCACCTTATCTGTCTTGAGTAATTGATATTTATAAAGTGATAATTCATTATATACCTTCTTGTTTCTATAATGTTATTTCTAACTTAGAAGCTTGTATCAATATTTACAATCTGCAAGAAGTAGATACAGCCAATACTAATTATAAAAATATATAAAAAAAAGTATAAAATAGTTGTAAATTAATAATCTGAAATTTAAAAAATCTAATAAAACAGTTAGTTAAAAAAAATTAATAATACCAAGTTGGTATATCAAATTGGTAACAAAAAAATTAAAAAATTATTAAAGTTAATAATATAAAAAAAGAAAATATTACTGCAGAAACTAAAAAAAAGATTGTATATAGTCAGATAAAGTATTAGAACAATATAATATAACAAGTATCTATAGTCTTACTTTAAGTTAATAATAATAAGTATAATATGTAACTATAATAAATAAAAAAAATGTAGAAACTTTAGGCTATACACTTACTAACTGTATTTACTAAATACCAAGACTATCATCTTAGGTTTCCTCCAACCTTTCTATACTTAAAATTAATTTGAAATAATTAATAATAGTGTTATATAGAAATAGAGGTGTAATGTCACATTGGGTGTCTTAAATAAGTAGCACAAATGTAGTTTAGAAATCTTTAATATAATTACTTTTATTACTTAATAAAGTTTCTACTTTGGCATAACAAAAGAAAAAAAAAAATGTAGCTATAATGTCATATTGGATGTCTATATATAATAATATAATAGTATAAATATATTGTTTTTTTTTATATTAAACTAGTCTCTTTTAAAACTGAGACTTTTTATTTAATAATTAAGATATAAAAACTCACAGCTAAGGTCTCAAAAAAGTTTTTTTATATTAAAAAGTACAACTAATTATTTGTATATTTTTGGTATCTAATTTAAGTAGTCTGCTGATGATTTTACATTAGCTGTTGTATCTGCGACTCAACTAAGAGTATTGCTTATTTAAACTTTTTGTATTGCAATCTTTACTATATTACTAGATCATTTTTACTACATATATTAGTTGAGAAAGTCTAGCTGCTTACCTGTATTTTTAAAATCCTATATTTTGTTTTATGCAATATATTTTTAAAAATATTATTACTAGAGTCTTCTGTATTCTACATACAGCTAACTTAGTTTTATATAACATGTTATAATTACTTAATACTTGTAATTAGAGCTAACTTTAAACTATTATGTTATACTATTTCTACTCTTATAAAGTTTACCCAAATTTCAATATCTATCTTTCTGATATTTTCTTTATTATTCTTTACTAATCTCAACTCAGAACTAACAAACAGTGTTGGAAATCTGTTTTGAAATTTATGTTCTCATGAGAACACAATTATTTAATTTAATGTTCTCGAAAATATTTTTATTTTCTCAATAGCAAAAATTACTGTTACTATTTTTTAAAAATTTTCAAATAATATTGATAATTTATTTAAATTTTTATCTCAAACTTGCTTGTCTTTTATGTTTGTTCATTTTCTTTTCAGAATTTTTCAAAATTTATTTATTTTCTAATTGTCAACTTAATTTGTACTATAGTATATAGAGAACATATTTATCAAGCAATATGTTTTCAAAAATTTTTTTATAGAGAACATGTTCAAAGTAATAAATGTTCTCAAATTCAAAAGTATGTTCTCTTGAGAACATGAGAATATTAGATTTTCTACACTGCTAACAAACTCTTCAGACTTCTAATTTAAATAACCTAATATAGTATTTTTTAGTATTTTTTTTTTCTAATAATTCTGATAGCTTGATTGATTATATGTTTTTTTATACATTTTGTTATTTGATTTATTCACTAAGGGATGTGGCAACTTAGTGAAGTGGATAAGTTGTCAACCTTCAAGTAGTAAGTTGTGAGTTCAAAACTCATTGACAGCAAAAATTTAAATAATCACCTATATAATACATAGATGATATTACAATGACAGCATTCTGTTGATTAGTTGGGATAGGATATCTATAACTATGGTTGCATCAGCATGACTGACAGATTACAGGGCATTTGTGTAATCTTGGTTACACAAAGAAATGGCAGTGCAAACCTAAGATAAGTCCTTGTGGCTATATAAATCTGTAGAACTAGGAAACTAAAGCCTACTTGGAAAGACCTAAGTAGAGAGATAACACAGATTTTTGATAATACCACTGTAAAGGCTAGACCTAGAAAATAGATATCAATGTGAAGAAGCCAGACAGACAAGAACCTTAGATAAGAGGTACCACTAACCAGGCCATCAGAACTGAACTGAAGAAAAAGAATATTGGACTGGCTTAATATACCAAGAACAGGTCATAGTTCTACTGGACTATCTGAATTAGGAGTTTGAGGTCAAAACAGAGGTATACTATAAGTACTAAAGATATGCTATAAAGTAAGTACTGAGATTTAGATGAACTCTACAAGAGCTAGTTTTGTTAATGTTCTATAGAGTGAGTAGATAGTTAACAAAAAGGTACTCTGAAACTTTACAGTCAGATGATGTACTCTGGAATGTGTAATAGCTTAACAGATATTCAAAAGAGAACAACTAAATGTTATGTTAGATGGCACTTAGTTATACAGAAACCAGATATTACTCATCTGAATGTAGTATAAGGATCAGAGTATTTAAATAGATATTCTTTTAATAGGTTACAGACATGGCAGCTAGTATAGAACCCTAAGACGAACTACTCAAATAGGTAACCAAAAGTTACATATGTAGCTAGTTGCATACTTACCTTGTACAAATCATATGTAATGCATTAACCAAAAACACAAATAAAGACAGTAGCTATCAATAACATTGGGCTTAAATAAAAAAAAAAAGATTTATCCACCTATTCTTATAAAGGTGTTTTATAGATTTTCATTGGTCTAAGATTATTGTTAAAAGTTTGTGCTATTTCTTTACTTAGAAATTTTTAAGCAAGATTCTGTCTTTTCAGTTCTTTAGTCTTTTGCATTAGTTGATCTTATCATAAGTTTGTACTAAAGTATTATACAATACTGATTGTTAACATTTCTCTAAATATGTATAACATTATACTTTGTATAGATGCTCTAAGCTCTCAATAATAAGTAGTACTCAACTTGATATTTTTGAATTACAACTGCATAAAGCCAACAAATTGATAGAAGACAGTTTTTGTAATACAAATTAATTTTCAAATTTTGTTATAAATAAGATTTGAACCTTAGACCTACTACTTAAAGGATGACAACCTAATTACTATACTAGGATTATCACCTTTTATACAGATATATTGTAAAAATTTAATATATTAATTAATATTACTTTAATAAAGATAAAATTACAAGTTGACATTATAAAAAAAAATAATTAAATAAATTAAATAAATAAAATAAATAAAACATAAAATTGATAAAAAAAATAAATTTAGAAATAAAAATATAATTAAATTTTTTTTTTAAATATTAAGGTAAATACTTGCGACTTAGGATTTTATTAATAGTATATTTAGCTAATAGTTGTATTACAACTACAGAAGTCAATTATAAAAAGAGTATACAACTAACTACTCTTACAAGTTTAGTTATTGTTTAATTTAAGTAGTTTACCTGAAGATTCTATATTAGCTGCCATACATAGAACCTGTTTGTAGGTTTTTTATTTAACTACTTTAGTTTCTGTATCCACTCATCTATCTTTGCTTACCAATGATCTTAACCAATGTTGATAAAAATATGCTATAACCACTAAGTCTTTAAAGCAGTTCTTTAAAACCTTTGATCTTGTACTAAACCTTCCAGAATCTTTTATATCCTATTCTTACAGCTAATCTGATATCACTATGACCAAGACTAATACTGGCAGTCAGAATGTACTATTAAACCATTATGCCTTTGTAAAGTTCACCCAAACTCTGATACTAATTTTATACTATATTCTTACTACTTTGGTATTCAATTTAAGTTCTACTAAGCTGTCATTTCAGATAACTTAGAAAGATAAATTATAACTATACATCTTTGGTTTACATATTTGTTAGCATGTACTCTTTTTCTTTGAAATTTGAAAATTCTGGTGGCCTGGTTAGTTCATCTAGTCATTTCTCAAAAACTAGCATATTTGCTTAGTTTTACAAGTTTTAGCTTTATTTTATAAGTCTAGTTTTTATAGTAATATTATTGAAAGTTCAGGTTATTTCTCTACTTAGATCTTCCAAGTGGGCTTTCATCTTTTTATCTGGTTCTTGTGATTTATATGACCTAAGAACTTATCTTAGGTTCACACTACCTGGTATCAGTTTGTGTTCCTTTGTACAATATTATACAAATGCTTAGACTTTTTAGTTATACTAATATGATATAGGTTACAGATATTTAATCCCAACCAATTACAGAAGACAGTTAACCATAATACAAAAAGAATTGCAAATTTTTACTATCACTAGAATTTAAACTCTAGATTTGTCACTTGAGGGTTGACAACCTATTCACTTCATTAGATTGCCACACTTCTAAAAATATAATTAATATTAATACTAATAAAACTAATAATAATATAGTTAGCAATCTTAATAATATTAAAGGAAAAATAAATATTAATATATATAAATAATAATGTAATAATAAGAAATATTAATAGAAGACTACAATATAGAAAAAAACAAAATATTCAAAAAAAATATAATATAAATAATGAAGATTATCAATCTTATTAAGATAAAAAAATACAAAGAAAATTTATTAAAGTTAAAAATTAAAATTAAAATAAATAAAATAATAAAACTAATAATTTTTAAAAAAAAAATAATAAGCAAAAACCAAATATATATACAATAGCAGAATGTCAAATATGAGTGATGAAAAAGGAAAACCTATAAATCATTTCACTTATTATATGAAATGATTTACAGGTTTTTTTTTCATCACTCATATGTTAAGAGAAAATAAAGAAAATATAAGCATATTTAGTATTATACAAGAGACAAATAAATTTTTTTAAAAAAATTCAAAAAATTACTATAACAACAATATAGAAAAAATCAAAAAAAATTTCAAATTCTTTTATATATACTTTATATAACCTTTTATAGAAAAACTAAAACAAAAAAAATAAAGATAAAAAAATTACTAAACAAAGACTTGATTCTAAAAAGAATACAAAATAAATTGATATAACTCTTAGACACAAAGTTAAAATAACAGTTTATAAATATAGTAATAAAAACAACTTATAAATATAGTAATAAAAACAACTTAAAACATATTCTATGAACAAATATAAAATTACAATATGAAAAAACAAACAAATAAATAAAAAAAAACAGGCAAGATGAAAAAAGTTTAAAAAAAGAACGTATTTAAGAGAACGAAAGTTAATCAACAGATAATAGAAAAGAAGAAAAAATAAACCAATCAAAAAAAACTGAATTAAAAAAAAAAACTAGAAAGACAATGTTGAAACTTGTTATAAAAAAATAAAAACTCTTTTATTATGAACTTTAAGTAATCAAACAAACAACCTACTTCTGTTTGAAGTAGTGTGACAAATTGCACTTAGATACCATTAGGGTAGCTGAGTAATGCTAGACTTAGGTATTAGATATCTCTATGTAATTGCAAATATATTTTCAAGAATCTTAATAAAGTACTATGACTGCTTAAATTAAAAAAAAATTATACCCTTTTTGAATTAACCTATTAGGATTCTGTTTGTTAGAATTTTGCTTTATCGTTATAACTTCTCAAGACAGGTTTAAACGCCCTATTTTCTTGTCTTTTCACTTTTTTTTGCCCACGTATCGGAATAATCACATTTTACGTTCTCCCGATTGGTAATTTCCTTTTTTTGATTTTTTACGTTCTTCCGATTGGCTAGTTTCCTTTTTGAATTTGTATCACTCGTGCTGCACATGTTGACCAAATCAGTTGAATTGTAATTTGGGCCCTTATCGTTATTTCCTACAAAGTAAAAAAAGAAATTTTTGTATGTAGATCACAATATCAGGAATTTGTCTGTATTTCGCTAATAACTCGAAATTTTGCTTAAAAAACCGCCTTTTAAAAAACATTCCTTGCAAAATATTTGTCCTTACTAGCCATGACCTTAATTTTAACTCTAAAATTAAAGCAAATTTACGACAAATAGAACGTTTGTTATTCAATACGTTTGTATCACGATGGGAAATAAGTAAATCGGGTAAAGAAACGCTAAATGTATGTTTGTACTTATATTGGATACATTATATGAAGCCAATGTCATCAAGAAATTGTATTTCACATGTTTTTAACTGACATACAAATTTAGATAAAAAAAAACTTGTCAAGTACCTTTATTTCAAAGATGAAAAGTAATTGGTTCATTCGTGTCATATTTTTGCATCTAAAGTAGCGATTTATCTAAAGTAGTGCCTGGCTAAAATTAAGCCCCTGAAATTAGATCTTCATACATGCATTAAGTTATAATTTTAGCCAAACGCTACTTTAGATATATAAAATAGCTACTTTAGATAAATCGCAACATCATAAGCAAAAATGCATCGTAATACATATAAAACTGTATGTATCAGTATACATTTTCGATTCCAGAAAAATCAATCTTGTGTTAATAAATCATTATCGAAAAAACGAGTCGATCTTTTTGATAACAGTTAGATAACAGTAAAGTTTATCAACATATTTTGAGATTACAAACGAATGCAAAGATTACACAAGATAGCGACCGGTCTAACCCGATGTTTTAAGTGCAAAGCCGATAATTTGAAAACTAACGCATAGAAAATCAGAAGATTTAGGTGATACATACTTATACATAATTAGTGTCGTCTAAACTTTTATCTAAAATATTGTATAATATCCCGTGATAACATTGCATTGCAATAATGCCAACGCATAAAAATTATTGAGCACGTTAGATGACGTAATTTCCATTTCAAAATATTCTGAAAGTCCAAGATTTTTTCTGTAGATATCAGGAATATCGAATGATTCGCTCAATTATTGAAAAAAGTTTAAGAGGTAGTCCGCAGTTAAATGGCATAAATTTCATTGTGAAAATCGGCTCAGTGTCAGCCTAAAATCGAAAAATACTCATATCTCATGATATATAAAGCTGATTTAAATGATTTTACTACCATTAGAATTAGAAAAGTTAGCTCTATATCTTTTATTAGAAGTCAAAAGAAAATTTACTTAATAAAAAAAAAAAAAAAAACTTTTATATGTAATCAAGCTTCATTTCTGTAATAAAAAAGTACTTTAAATTCCGGTTTTGTTAATTTCCGACACTACTAAAATGCATCATAGGTATTTACCACCATAGTTGCTATATCTCAAAAACTATCTAATTAACCAAGGCTGGATATACTGAGTAAAAATTTTCACAACCCATCAAAAATCTTATGCTAACCTAAATTTGGGCCTTTATATCTTAGTCTGTAGTTGCACTTTAAATTTTAGCAAGAAAAATATAAACATCATAGGTGACATCCACAATTTACGTTAAACCAGTATTGTTATAGAGATCTTAAAGATAATACAAACATAATACTACGTGGCATTACCTTCAAGCTAATATCGATATGAATCAATAAATTTAAATTGTCCCAAATTTGTCCCAACTAGAGTTGCTGGTGAAACAAAATGATGGTGAAACTGGCGACTATCTAAAATTTGATTGGCTGTTATATTAGATTTCACCAGTTTCACCGCCATTCACCAAAAGTTTCACCAGTTTCACCACCATTTACCAAGAGTTTCACCAGTTTCATCAGCAACTCTAGTCCCAACTGTCCCAAACTCAACACTGCCTTCAAGGTACTAGTTTAACGTAGGATGGCGCCATAATAATTGTTAATTTCAGTTAATGTGACACAAAAATTCAACGATATATGATAGCTATATATCTGATATGATAACTATATACGTATGATAACTATATATCTGATATGATAACTATATCAATATCAATTACGTACGCACGTATAAATATTGGTATCGATGCAAAGTTTCTTTTTCTAATTTTTCGATAATATTGATACACGTACGGTAAGCTGCAGACTAGTATATCCGGATATTTACAACGGCTAAAGCCGTATCCGGTATTTGATAAGATATAGTTGATATCGATATTGTTATAACAATAAATTCAAATTCATACCTTAAATCCATGAAATCGTCGTTAGGCATAGATATTTTGATATACAATAACGATAATGCATGCAAATTCTGCAGTTTACGGCAACATAATTAATAACAGCCAAAAAAATTATTCAAGGTAATGTGAACGTAAATTGATAATGGGAAATTAAAAAAAACAGCCAAGACACATTTGTGACATATAATTGTAATTCATAACGATAAGATGTAATACTGTATGTAGTACTGTATAAGTATATGTAAATTTGTGGTGTAAGCAATGTATCTTTGTTTTCTTTATACTTTGTTTACTAAAAAAGAAGGACACGCCAGTAACACGTAAGATGAGTATCCAAAATGTCCACAATTTACTATTTTGCGAAACGGTTAAGTATATATAGCCTAATGTGTAATACTTCTTTATTAAGACCAGGACACCTCTTGCATTCCTTTCCAAACATTTTAACATATTTTTTCCTTTATATATATATATATGTATATATATATATATATAAAAAACCCACCGTCCATAAATAATCCCAAAGTCGCGTTGGCCTTACCTTACTAATTGTAAGTTTTGTATATAACACGATCTTTCTCACATATAAGCACATATACTTTCTTTAGAAAAAAATTATTATTATTTAATTTAGTCACAATAATAGTAATTAATTCCTAAATATTACAAAAGAAAGAAAAAACAACGTTAGACTTAACGAAAATGTCATCTATGAAAAATCGTCCTCAGGCAGGCGACTATATAAAATCTGCTAAAGGCGTATCGTTTTCTTATGCGATTGGTTTAAATACTTTTCAGAAAGGAACTCTCGGAGATAAAGACAGTTATGTAACGGGAACTTTACATTTCAATTATGGGAAACCTCAACAAATTAAGAGTGTTTGCCTTAATTTTAAAGGCGTCGAAAAAACAACTTGGCATAAATCTCAAGCCAGGACAAAAGCCGTTTATTCAGGTGAACATACTATCGTCGATCTATTAGAAGAAGTTTGGAAAACCGATAATCCGGATGGTGGTATCATGAATTTAGATATTCCATTTAAAATCAAACTTCCTAATAATTTACCTGATACAATTGAAACTGAAATTGGTTCAATTGATTATGTTCTTCGTGCTGTTATTTCTCGTAAAGGAAGTTTAGGATTATCAACTTCAACTCAAGTTGCTGAAATTAAATGTCCATTAAAAAGAACTTTAATTTTAAATAGCTCTGATAATGTTCCTTATAAATTACGTGGTGAATCCAGATGTGGTATCGATTATCTTTTTAGTCTACCACCAAAAAACAATTTTAATCCTGGTGCATACGTTTCTATCCCCATGAGAATTCGCTTCTTAAAACCGGGTTGCAGTGTTGAAAGAATTGAGATGACTATAAAAACTTGTATGGATTTTAGATGTAGTATTCCAACTGAGACACGTCATGTCAAAGAAATTGCTACCTCTTTATTAATTCCACGTCAAGAACTTAGATATACAAACCGATCATCTTCTGATCAATTTGACAATGAATGCTCACACACTATTAATCTATTCGTTCCACGTAACATTCAACCAACTTATTCCGGTCGTTATATCAGCATTAATCATCAACTTTGCATAAAGTTTTGCTTATGGGGCGCTGATAACGATTTTCAAGTAGAAGAAAGTATAAGAGTTACAAATGTTTTTGATCAGCAACAACAATCTTCTAATGGTCAATCTTCATCTCATTCCAACGTTTCTCCAACCTTTCAACGAACTAAATCTCCTGAAGAAGATACCGCTGAAGTTTATGCTGATGCTTATATTACAAATGAGTGTGAAGTTGGAACTGCTGCATATTTAAATCCAAGTGATCGTGATCAAGTCGAAAGAGCCTCTAATTATTCTAGTCATTCTAGTCGTCCATCTCAACATTCTTTAAAAATCGTCACCGATCCGGATCCTCAATCCTTACCACCATCATACCCTAAAATGTCTAATGAACCAGTGCGTCATAAAGCTCATTATAATAATTCAATAAATAGTGAAGTGGGACGCCCTAAAGTTTTATACCATTCTTCATCAGCGGATGACTTAAATTACTCTAAAGTACCTTATATTTCAGCAACTAGTAATATAATTCATAATTATATTTCAAATGACGATCAATTTTATTCCTATGGATTTGATGATGAGGATGGTTCAACTTTAAGTCGTGATGATTTATTACTCCAACAGAAAATGCAACGTTTGGCTATAGCTCAACAACAACAACAACAGCAGCAACAACAAATTATCTATAGTCAAAATCCTATATACGTGGCACCAAACTCACCTCCAGTCCGCCTTGCCCCTCTTCCTGCAATACCTGTTAACATGAAACAGGATATGATCTTATCTCCTACTCCTCGTGTGCAGACTGGAAAAGCCATCAGGAGTCTTAATGCTAGTGTCGGTAACAACAATTATCCACCTCCCTACGATCATGAACGTGGTCAACCCATCATTTATGTCCCAATGACACCACAACAAATGCAAATGATGATTGACACCAAACAGATTCAATCCAGAAGACAACATCATCCACCCACCACAAAACCTCCAGTTACTAATCCACCTCTTTATCATGATGAGCAAAACCAAATAATTGATGAAAGTACTTATTATGCATAAATTAGCCACGTAAATCACGTAAATTCGTTATTATATTATTTTATCGTTATTGAATTTTTTGGTTTTTGTTTTCATTGTATATATAATTCAATTATTATTTAAGTGTATTTTTCCTTCATATAACAATAACTTTCAAAAGATTATATATTTATTTTTGCATGATTTTTTTTTTTAGATAGGTCTTAGTTTTTTTTTGGTTTACATATACAATTGTATTGCTTGGAGCAAGTTTACCACATGTAATATATGACGCATTATTAGAAATTAGCATAATTAGTTAAAATTAATCAGAGCTTTAGAGATTATAAAAAGTAATAATTAGTTTTATATGGGGAATAAAATTTGTCCTAGGCATTAAAGTACATAGTACATAGCTTTCATTTTTTTATTATCTTTCGATAATTTTTTTTATCATAATCATATTCAATTAACAAACAAGTGATCAAATATCTATAATAATTTTAACTTTCTTTTGAATTATTGTTATAACTTTTATAAATAAAAAATATGCAAAAAAAAATCAAAAATAATAACTTTTTGATATTTTTTATTAGTCACCTACATACCTACATACATACCTATATGTAGATGTATATATTTATGTTTGTGCATTCTCGACATATGTGTTGGTTTCATTGGGATTCTCAATAATGAAATTCTTATCAAAATTATACGTATCTTCGTTTTCCTTGAGTTTTGAGTTCATAATAAAGTAGTGATGAAGCATTACAAACAAACCAAAAAAAGCTTACTTAATTAGTTAATTACATTGTAATTATGAAAATATGATTAAGTAATAGTACAAAGAAAATTATAAAATAAAAATTAGATATCATTTTTAAAAGAGAAGAAATATAAAAGCAATTCAAATTAATAAAATAAGAATTAAATAAGAATCTCTGTTAGAGAAAACAAGATAAAAATATAATACAAAAGGCGTTTTAGATAAATATTTAAGAATATTATAAGGATTTATTATAATTGTTGTCTTTGTCTTAATAAACATTCTAATATGTAATGTCTTTGTTTTAATCAAAGTACTTACGTGCATATCCTATATACATACGTTATGTACATACCTTTATTAAATGCGTCTTTGTTGTCAGAATCGGTTTAGAAGTTAATTTTCGGATCAATAGCTATTGTCACCTTTTTAAACTTTTTTTGTAACCATTTTCTCTGGCCTTATTCATTTCTATATTGTAAAAAAATAAGTTGCTAGATATGATTGATATTTCTATAGTGTTCGGAATGTAGCAGACAGTAGGTAGGATGATTTGCTTGATCGTTTGTTTGTATCATGTTATACAAGACTAATAAATGAATGCAGAAAATACTTCTCCAAGCAATTAGAGTCCCATAAAAAGTTAACGTTAACTAAATTTAAAAATTTTAAATCCGGATTTTGACTCATTGAATTTTTAATTTTTAGCAGTAAAGTCTCATTTACTCTTGTAACAAAGAATATTTTATTTTTTATGTGGTAATTTTCAAATTTCAAATTTAATATTTGTCTTACTGTTATAATTGTTTTACGCATTCTGTTTTTTACAGAAAATTGTATGCAAATGTTTTATCGAATTATCATATTCGGTATTATTAGAGAAATTCTCAAAATCTGTTACGTACTAATTATTTACATATACACTACAAGTCTAATTACACACATCGATTAGCGTAAATAGTAAAAACATATAAAATTTAACTTGTAATAACTCTTAAACAAGAAAATCTATACAAATAAATTTATATTTGTCGAGTTCATTTTAACATACTTTTAAAGTAATTATGCCTTTTTTGATTTATTTTCATTGTTTGGAACATCGCAAAGAATTCAACTTCTATGCAAAATGGATGGATGTTCTTGATACAATTTTTAATAAAAATATCAAAAACGTAACTTTAAAATTTTGTGTTAATCATTATTGCATAATACAATACAATACGATAGCACAAAATTTAAAATTACGTTTTTTAATATTTTTATTAAAAATTGCATTAAAAATAACCATTTTGTATGAAAATTGAGTCCTTTGCGATGCTTCAAACAATGAAAATAAATAAAGGTGTTATTTAATGAGCATGTTATGTAAAACGAACCTGACAAATATAATTTTATTTGTGCTATAATCACAAATGAACTAAGATAATAAACTTGTTGAATGTATTTATTATAGACATTTAATATTACAAAGTTATTGAATAAAGGATAATAAAGCATTAGTTATGATCATTTCACAATAGTATTTATTAAAAAATTTAAATATTATATTTAAAAATTAAGTATTTATATATATTGTTTTGAACTAAAAATATTAATTTTTATTTATTTAATATTTTTAACTATAAGTATGTATATTATGCTTTTTTTTATTATATTTATTATAGATAAGTTGGTCTTTTGATACTGTTTTTTTATTATTACATAAACAAGTTTTTTGTAATCATTTTATTTGTTTGATTATAGCTGATAGCAATATTTTGTTATTAAAAAAACATGTTTTTATATTAACAAGTTGAACAATTTTTTTATTTTATTTTATTTTTTTTTCAGTGTTAAAATGACCTCTTTGGTCGTAGGATACATGTTTTATATAGACGTATTCATAATAAACTATTAGACAAGTGTACAACTAACTATGTGTATAACTTTTCTATATTACCTATTTAAGGAGTTCACCTGAAGGTTCCCCACTAGTTGCTATATCTAACACCCCTACTTAGATGTTCTATTTAAACCTTTTGATCTGATTCTGATATTAATTTCATCAGATCACAAACTCAGATCTATTTGCTTTTAATTATAGGACTATAATTCTTAGACTATTTTTATTCTTGAGGTAAACCTATTAGAGCAAGCCATATTTCTTTTTATCACTAATCTGGTTTGATGTTATGGCCAAGACCAATACTTGCATTTAGTGTTATCTATTAAACTACTATTATCTTTTTAAATTTCATCCAAATTCTGGTACTCATCTTTTCAACTTCTTCTTTATTATTTTTTACTAGCTATAATTCAAAACTAACTAACTTCTCAGACTTCCAATCCAGATGACCCAGTATGATATACTTATGTATTCTTTTCCTCTAATGATTTTAGTAACCTGGTTAGTCATATGCTCTTCTATACATCTTGTTATTTATTTATCCAACAGTTCCTATAAAGGTATTTCATAAGTTTTCATTAGTCTAATGATACTATCGAAAGTTTATGTTATCTCTTTATTCAGAATTTTCAAGTAGGTTTCTGTCTTCTCAGTTTCTTAACCTTTTATGTCTGGTGGTCTTATTACAGGTTTGTACTGAAGCTTTATATAACATTAGTTTTTTATATACCTCTATATATGTGTAATGTTATACTTTACATAAATGTTCTGAGCTTCTAATATCAGATGAGGACTGACTTGATATATCTAAAATTACAGATGCCCAAAACTCAACCAATCAGCAAAAGACAGTTACTGTAACACAAATATAATTTCCAAAATTTATCATCTATGGAAATTGAACCTTAGACCTGTTACTTGAGGATTAACAACCTATCCACTTTACTAGATTGCTACATTCCTACAATTTTTTATAAACATTTTAAAAACTGCACTAAGATATATAAAATAAATAAGGGGTGTGGTGACCTAGTGAAGTGAATAGATTGTCAACCCCCAAGTGGCAGGTCTAAGGTTCAATTCCCACAGATAATGAATTTTGGAAATTATACCTGTGTTACGGTAACTGTCTCT
>CAJVQA010001273.1:0-26501 GCA_910591915.1 Cetraspora pellucida | reverse complement strand
GATGCTTAATTTTGGATTTTTAATAAAAATTTTTATCAAAAAACAAAATTAAGCATCTTCTCTTTAAAATTTATTAAATATAAAATAAAATATGCCACCCTAATGTAATTTTATATGTAGAACAAAGTTACTTAGAGCATAAAGTTAGAATACATTAATAAATTTCTAAGGATTATAGCATTATTTATAATTTTACTAATAAAATTATAAAGAATGTTATAATTCTCGGAAATTTATTAATGTATTCTAACTTAATGCTCTAAGTAAATTTGTTCTACATATAAAATTACATTAGGACGGCATATTTTATTTTACACTTAATAAATTTTAAAGAGAAGATGCTTAATTTTGGCTTTTTGATGAAAATTTTTATTAAAATCCAAAATTGAACATCTTTTCTTTAAAATTTATCAAGTGTAAAATAAAATATGCCATCCCAATGTAATTTTATGTGTAGACCAAAGTTACTTAGAGCATGAAGCTAGAATACATTAATAAATTTCTGAGAATTATAGCATTCTTTATAATTTTATTAGTAAAATTATAAAAAATGCTATTATTCTCAAAATTTTACTAATGAATTCTAACTTAGTATTCTAAAGTTATTTTGTTATGTATATAAAAATATATTGAACTAAACATGTTCATGAACTTTGAACTGAACATTGAACTGAACTTTTGTTATATTCAAGTTCAGTTCAGTTCAGTTTAAGTTCAGATCAAGTTCAGTTCAAGTTCAAAATTAGAGAGTTCAGTTCAGTTCAGTTCAAGTTCAATTAAACTGAACTGAACTTATTTGAACTGAACTGAACTTTAGGAACCCTACCTCAGACAATACTATACTTCTTAAATAGCTATATCTATTACCAAGACTTCTTCATTTGCCTAAAAGCAGAAAACTGATCTGTTTACTGAACTTGAAAATCTTATTATAGAAAATTATCATCATCACTTTCTCAAACTTTAATACCAATAGCAAGTAACTAACCTCTTCATATATAACACATATAATATTTCTAAAAAACATAAACCATGGCTGATTACTTTCAATAATAAGAAAATCATTATAGACAAAATCTGTAAACATCTAACAGACTCTAGCCAAATATTAATTACACATTGGCAAACTGATATTAATATAAACAGTACTGATTACTACTCACTTTAATCAATTAATCTTGTTTCTTGCCCAGGTTGTTAACTCAACTCACAATGAATAACTACATCATGCACTATTAATACTTCATTTATTACATCTGCCCAATTTTTTGGTAGAATTATTTCAAATTTAGTTAAAATAAATGCAAACTACCTAGATCTCTTCAGCTTTGCTGCAATTAAATGGCTTTTGCCAAATTCCTTACCACTACTATTGCCTTCTATTTCTATTTCCAACTTCATCTTTTCTGCAATTTTTAAAGCAAGTAATGCAACTAACAAACTTGATCAAATATCTTCCAGTAACCTACCATATAACTCATTTAACTTCTATACCAATAGTTTAGTAATTGGTATAAGTACAAATAACTGTACTATGGGTATTAGCTGGATTCAAGTAGATTCTAATGACCAAGTTATTCACAAATTCGTTGCCAAAGTTTACCTCTAGCCATCCTCTTACAAGGCTAAACTCTTTTTTATTCTGTCTGCTATTTTAACTATCTCTCGAAATTCTACAATTAACATTTATACAGACTCTCAATCCATAATATCAAAATTTATTCAACTTAACCAATTACCTTTAAATCCTAATAAACTCTTTAAATTTAACTTTTGGCCCTTATGGCATACCCTATTAAATATTATTAAATCATACAAATTAAATATTATTTTTTATAAAGTTCAAGTCTACTCAGACAATACTCTTAACAATCTAGCAGACTTACTTGCTAAGCAACATACAAATAAATTATCATTATACTTTAACTATACAAATATTCACAACTTATATCATTTATTATTCTTTGAAACAGAAAAATTTTTTGTTGAACTTCCTACAAGATATTTTGTTAAAAGTATCTGTAAAGCTTACAACCTTGCATTATGGTCTTTACAAAAACAAAATGATAAATGGACATCATTAGCCCATCATATTAACTGAAATTCAACCTGGTTATACTTCAATCATAATTAAAAATCTACCTACAATCTTACTAATTATAAACTTAACTAATTTAAATCATTTAAAATTAAAATACTTCTTAATAAACTACCTACTCAATACTTCTATTATAAAATCTATTTTCTAACCTTTCATGATGCCAATTGCTTTCACTGCAATTCAATTTTGTCACTATTACATTGGTGCACTTGTGCCAATTTCTCTCTGTTTAATAGCATCATTCTTAATGCAATAACTAACTATGTAAACAGCCAATTTAGATTTTTCTAACAATATAACTAAAAAACTTATCCAAAAAATTAAAGACCATTTAGCTTTCAAAGAAACACCTCTTTATACATCTTCATATTATCTAGTGTTAGACCCGGAACACGTGATCAATGAAACCGATTTCGTCGTAAGATCATCGTCACATGATCATCCGTTATGATTTTGCCTCGGCTAGAAAGATCTCACCAAAGTTGGAATTCTGTGCTTATAATGATTATAATGCGTATATTGCATATATTGATAATAATCAGTATAATCAATATATGCGATATAAGCGCTATCATCATTATAAGCATGATAATAGATATCGGCATCCTAACAATAGATAGAATTTTGCTTATAAATAACCTGTAATTCCGTCCTAATAATAAGGCAGATTTTAACATAAGAAATAATAAACAACTTACTTTGCATACATCAAATAAAGGTTCTTCTACAAGTGACTGTAGAGAACCATTGTCATAATAAAATACTTATCCATAATAGTAATAAATCCCACCCCTATTAGTCTAGCATTCCTGAAGTAGTATGGAATACTACAATTCTAGAATAGTAAAGTGATAGTCTCGACATAGTGTAGAATATCCAAGATAAGCCAGACCCAAATCGAAATTGCTTGCCAAATCTACACTCCTCTTTTGACTAAAAGCTGTCCGAACATTACACGAAGCTGACCTTCGATTAGCGACAGACTCTCCGAATTAGGACCTTTCACTAGAAATTACTCTTAAAGGTTTTATTCCCTTATCTCTAATTAAAACTATTCAGGATCTAGAAGTTCCATACAAACTAGCATTAACAATCATGATTAATATTCTGCTTGAAATTAACAAACAATCTATGAACAATTATAGAAACTCTACTGTGTTAATTTTTCAAATTGGAAAAAACAATAACAAATAATCAATACACATAATACACAACAAATTTTATCTTCCTATAGTAGAAATAATATACATATTTATTATAATTTCACATATTCTTGTTTCTGTGATCAACCTGACCAACTCTATTCACATACTGGAATCTGTTCACTTGCTGAATGGGCCTTTAGAAAAATTAGTACTTGGGCTACTTTGTGGGTCAAGTATCACACAACTTCTAACTTTATTTTAACTATAAATAATATTATCTAGATGAGTTTTTGACCACTCTAGTAGGTTTAGGTCACAGATAAATTAGATTTATTTAATTGTCTGAGCTTTTATTCTTGCATATAATTTTCTTTTTATTTGTACTAGTACAAATAGTAGAAATGTATGTACTGCATATATGTTATTATTTTATAAATTACTTAATAAAGATACAAGCAAGACTTCACTTTAAAAAAAAAAAAAATATATATATATATACAAAGAAAAAAAAATGCTAATAATTGTTTGATAATAGTATAAATTAATTTTTGATTGCATTAAATAAAACAAAATAGCTATTAGCATACTGATATTTTATAGATTTAAAAACTAATTGCTATAAATTTGCCAAAAAGAACATATTTATCAAAACAGATAATAATAATTATTAAGCAAAGTATAATTATCAAAACAAAAAGTTTAATTATTCAAATAGCTATTGAATACTGATTTTTTATTGATTTAAAAACTGATTGCTATAGACTTATCGAAAAAAACACACATATCAAAATGAATAATAGTCAATTAAATAAAAGCATAATTATTAAAACAAAAAGTTTAATTGTTCAAAATACTTATTGGCAAACCAAAATTTTATTATTTAAAAACTGATTGCTATAAAATTGTCTAAGAGAACACATAAAAACAGATAATAATAGTGATTAAACAAAGTATAATTTTTAAAACAAAAGTTTAACTATTCAAAATACCTATCAGCATACTGATATTTTATTATTTAAATCTGATTGCTATAAAATTGTCTAAAAGAACACTTCAAAACAAATAATAATAGTAATTAAACAAAAGTATAATTATTAAAACAAAAAGTTTAATTGTTAAAATAAAGAGCCTATAAGGCATATCAGCATTTTAATAAGTCTTTTAAAAGAATTAAATTATATATAAATAAAGCCTATTTTTATTAAATTGAAAATTATTATTTTCTTTTACTATTTTTTTCTATCTATTTTTCTTGGTCTTTTGCTTATACCTTTTGCATACATTATATCTTTTGTTTCTTGCATATATATCTATTATAAGCTACAGAAAAAAAGGTTCAACTGTTAAAAAAACAATTGAAAAATCCAACAACAATAAATATTCAGACACTTGCCATTCTGTATCTTGCTATTGTAATATTTGCAAAGGCAGTCTTGTTAATTCACAAACTAAAAAAGCCCATACAAGACAAAAAACCACTATAACAAGAAGTATTAATGATTTTGTTGATCTTAACAAGCAGAACTAATACTACTATTGATCCAAACTTTTTTTTTTCTGAAATAAAGTTTTCTGAAATTAATATTTTGGAGGAACCTATGCACATTAATAGTTTCAATACTGATTCTGTAATATCTACATGCTCTGAGAATTATAGTTTTATAACTAAAAAAAAGCCAAAAAACCAGTTGGTATTGGAGTGAGATCAGTTTTTTATTAGTTATTGAAATTGTTAATATTTTATTTTCAAATAAAGAAGTTGTAAGTAAAAATTTTAGTAAAATTTCGATCTATGAAGAAGATTTATCTGATCAAGACATTGATTTTAATACACTAGAATAAAATTAGAAAATATGAATAATTAAACAGAATCTATAGATTTCAATAATAATTTATGTGGGTTGCCCTATAGATTCTCAAACACTAAAAAAATTTTAGTTATCTGATATAGCTTCTAATTCTTTTATTAAATTAATTTGGTATCTTCTAAACTAATTAATATAAATGAATGTTCTTTTTATTCTACTTTGTTAAATTAGGCATGCAATGCTATTGGTGTCTGCACTCATATAATTAAATATATAATGTATAAAAAATGATGTAAATTGTATAATGTTGCTAACTTGTATACTAAAATACCAAATTTAATTTCTAAAATAAGTCATTGTACTTATCAGAAATTTTTTAACCATCTGATGACCAATCAAAGATTTTTATATATTTATTCTGTTATTAAAAAAATTTTAATGTTAAAAAAAGAAAATATATATAGATTAGCATCAATTTATCTAATAGTTTCTTTAAGTCATCAATTGGGACCTTTGTATAAGAAGAAAGAATTTAAAGAATCTTGTAAAAAATGGGTTAATAGGTCTGAAGATTCTAAACAACTTACCAATATATATGATGGAAGAATATAGAAAACTTTTTAGAATTCAGATAAAAATTTACTATTTTTTTGAAAAGAGCTATTTAATAGTTGTTTAGGCTTAATGATAAATCTTGATTAGTTTCAATCATATAATAACTCTTAATATTATATTAGTACAATTTATGCAGTTATTTATAACCTTTCACATAATAAGTAATTTAAGCTATCAAACATATTGATATTAGCTATAATACTAGGACCAAATAAATCTAAATTGCATCAACTAAACTATTATCTAGCATCCTTAATAGACCAATTAGTTGGTTTATAGAATGGTAAGTAAAATAATTATAATATTCATTTAATTATTTGTATGTTAATTTATTACATGATTAGAGATTAAATTAGAAAGAACTTTTGAAAGCTCTATTGGCAAATTTATTAGAGTGGTAGTAATTTGTTGTTCATGTAATATACCAGCTGCAAGAAAATTATACAGCTTTATTTTAGCTTGAATTGCTTGTCACAGATTTATAAAGAAAGCTAATTTTGATAAAAAAAATCAATGAAACTTTGTTGAGAAAGATATTGAAGTAATCTAACAAAATGCAATTTTATAGAAAAATTGCTGTATAAAAGATGTAAGAAAAAACATATTTCTGAAACATCTGTCTGATAGTTAAAAATATATCATTTTATCTACTTTAACTCTGTTCAGTTTAGCATAATAGATCCAATGCATTGTCTATTTTTAGGTATTGCTAAATGGATTATAAAACTATAGATTAAAGAAGGTATTTTATTTTTACATGATTTGGCTTTAATGGAATAATAGGCAAAAAAAATAGAAGTTCCATCAGAGTTTGGTAGAATTTCAAACAAGATTACTATAAGCAATAGTTTTTCTAGTTTTATGACAGACCAATAGCAGACATTTATATTAATATATACAACTTCAGTTACTTGGAATTTACTAAAAGAAGATGATTGAAAAATTTTGCTTATTTTGTTAAAGTATATTCAATTTTGGTATGCTGAATTTTGCCAAATGTCAAGTTAGAAAAAGCATATTAGTGTTTTTTAAATATAGTGAAGCTTATTGAAAAGAAATATAGTCCTAAAAAAATAATGCTAAATTTACATTTATGTTTAAATATATATAAATGCATAAATGACTATAGACCAATATATTTATTTTGGTACTTTAGTTATGAAAGAATAAATGGTTTATTAGATAAATTAGATACTAAAAAATTTATCAATTAGCATAATATAATGCTAATAGCTCATAAGCCTTTTTATATGTTAATAGGTTTATTCTATAATAGCAATAGAAAAATTAAAATAGAATTATTTAAAATCATTCAATTATATTTACTATTAAATGAACTTACAATATAAGCAGAAGAACATTTATATACATAGTTACAATTTATTAAACAAAGAAAAATAATTAACAGTCTTTTTATAAATAATAGAATTAACTGCTAGAAGTTTTTATCAATGTTTACAGACATTGAAGAAAGCTCAGAAACTAAAAATGAACCTTTTTTAAATGCTCTTTTAGGGCCTAAAAATATTAGAAAGATGCTCTCAAATGAATTATTAGCTTTATTAATTGAATATTATAATTATAGTTTTAAATTATTGATTAATAAAAATATTGGCAGATCAAACTTTATACTAGTTTTATTTAAAGTAATAGAATATAGAAGACTAAAAATTGGAAATAAAATTATTGGTTCAATATTTGTGTGAAGACACAAAAGGTCAGCAAAAATAATAGCAAAATTTATATTGGATGATGAATCAACTAATGTATATCCTAACATTGTTTAATTTTATTTTAAACATATAGTATACCTACCTAATAGCTTGAAAATGCATGTATTGGCATTTGTACATTGGTTCAAGTCTGTTGCTATAAAATTAAATATAATTGCCAAGTAGATAATATTTGTAATATTGAATTTTGGAATTAGAATTTTTATAATATAAGTAGAAATTGTATAATTACTATATACAATATTTTAGGCTAATTCATTTTTGGTATTGTTAAAGTTGAGAAAAAAAACCTTGATAGAATATATGCAATAATATCAATTAATAGAAAATTTTATATATAATAATAAATCTATTTTATTTTTGTTATTAAAGGTACTTTGCCAAAATGTTTATTAATTGTTTTTAAATATCAAACTGTATTATAAATAATTTTAATATTGTAAAAATTTTATAGCTATATTGGTAGTATTTTCAAAATAGAAAAATGCTAATTATTTTTAAACAATATCATTTTAATACTATAGTATTATAGAAATCTTTATAGCTATATTAGTATATTTAAAATTATTTCAGCTACTAACAAGATGTAGTTAAAATATTAATATTTTTAGAACCATATCTATATTAATATCAGCTTCTGATATTCTTACAATTATACTTAAAATTTATATTTTCTATCAGATTCCTGATATTTTATATAGATATTATACAGTTATGCAACTGCCAATATGTTTTAATACAACCTTTAATAGTATTATAAAAAGTTTAAAAGCTATATCAGTTTTTCTAAAATTATATCTGTAGTTTTCTAGCTGTATTTAAATATTCATAGTTTTAGGATCAATTTTATATTAATATTGATAATTTGATATTTCTACAAATAAACTTAAAATTTATATTTCTTATTGAATTTCTGATATTTATCTAATATTATTCTAGTAATGCAACTGCAGATATGTCTTCATTAGATCTATAAAAGCTAAGTAACTTTTTAATTAATATTAAATACAATAGTAAACTATTGTCCAAACAATATTAGAATATTCAAAATATAATAATATAAGCTTTACAGATAATATAAATAGAATATCAAATAGAAATTTTAATAGAAATTGATCAATAAATAAAATATAGTCAATATTGTAAGTATTATTAATTAAGAATATTAAAAAGGGTAGTATTTAGTAACTATGAATAAATTAGTTAACAAGATTATTAAATAAGTCATCTTGGTGTATTATGATTTTGTAAAAACTAAATTGAATATTATATAAATTAATAAAGTTGATAAGAGATTACTAAATAAAGAAATATAAAATATAGATATAAAAAAATTTAAATACTAATAAATAAATATTATAATATTTAGAGATTAAAGATTGTAAGTTAATAAAAATGTAAACAAACTAGTTTTTAGAAACAGTAATAATTGTTAAGAAAATAATAAGAATTGTTAAAAGAATAATAAGAATTTTAATTTTAAAGAATATAACTAAAATTTAACTTGTATATAAAATAAGTAAATAATTGCAGAGTTATTAACTTGAACCTAATATATGTTTATAGAATATTGAGAGGTACCGAGCTGGATAACAAAATTATTAATATAAATAAAATAGTAAATAGATTGTAATTAGAATTAGTAATAAACTGTAAGTTATTAGTAAATTGATTTAATTAAAAGATATAAGATAGTTGTTATAAATTGATTATTACTAAAAGAGATATAAAGGATATTAAATAGTTACAAAATATAGAATATTAAGAAAATTGGTATATAGGTTAAGAGTTTTGTCAGAATTAATATAATAAATAATTCAGTAATCAGATTTGTAGAAATAAAGATAATGTATTTGTTAGCAATTATATTGAAATTAAATGATATTCAGAATATATAATAATAGAAAAAAAAAGAAATAGAATAAAAATTAGAAAACTGAGACTGAAATTAATAGTATTAGTTAGTAATAAGAATAAAATCTACAAAACTATTATGTCTTTTGGTCTTATCAATAATTATTTGATTATTAAGAACAATAAGTAATTAGAATTTAGTATTAGAGTCAAAATAATCAATATTATAAAAAAAATAGTTTGTTTAATATAAATTAAAATGATCATATAAAATACATTAATAGGAATGACTTATAATAATATTTTTTAAAAATAGTAAACTATTAAGGTATAACACTTTTAGAAAGTTTGTTTAATTTAAAAATAAATATATTATTAATATAATAATATAAATTATTATAGATAGTAAGTTGGTCAAAAAAAAGAAGTTTGTAATATCTAAATTGTTTTTTAAAAACAAAGTATTTAAAATAAGAAATAAAAAGAAATTAAAAGAAGATAATTTTATCATTTAAAATATAAAAAATATTATAAGTTAAGTTAGTTAAAAATGTCCAACTAATATTTTAATAAATTATATAATTAAAAGAATGATGATTCTAGTATAGTGATTAAGTTGTCATTCTCTAAGTGGCAGGTCTAAGGTTCAAATCTCACCTATGATGAAATTTAGAAATTAACCTGTGTTATAGCAAACTGTCTCTTGACAATCAATTGGATTTATGTATCTGTAACCTTAAGTCGCACCATCTAAATAGGAGCTTGAGGCATCTATGCCAAGTATAATATTATACATATATAGAGAAATGTTAATAACTAATATTGTATAAGACTTCAGTATAAACCCATGATAAGACCACCAGGCACAATAAACTAAGAAACTGAAGAGTCAAAAGCCTATTTGGAAATTTCTAAATAAAGAGGCAGCATGAACTTTTAATAGTATAGTCAAACTGATGAAAGTTCATGAAACACCTCCAAAGAAATAGGCAGATAAACCAGATATCAAGATGTGTAGAGGAGCATATGACCAACCAGGCCTCCAGAATCATTAGAGGAAAAAAATATATAAGTATACCATAGTGGGCTATCTGAATTGGAAGTCAGAAGAGTCCTATTATTCCTAAGTAGCAGTTAGTAAGAGATGATAAAAAAGATATCATAATGAAAGTATTGGGATTATAGTGAACTTTACAGGAATAGAAAATAGTATAATATAGTGGTTAAACAGATAACCTCTGTGACTGCAAGTATTTGATAACTATAGCATGTTGCATAAAACTAGATTAGCTGTATATAAAACACAAAAGATTCTAATAAGTTTTCTGTCAAAGATAAACTAGTTCTAAAGGTCTTGAAAACATCAGGTACTTTGGATAGGTATAGCCTAAAAGATGTCCCCATAATCACAAGCCAGATTACATATGCAGAGGATTTAAATAGTCAAGATCTGTAATTGACTTGCAGATATGACACCTAGTGTAGAACCTGTATAGTAATGTATGAGCAGACTAGTTAAATTAGATACCAAAAGTGTACATGTGACTAGTTGTAACCTCCTATATATGGAAGCCTTTGAAGGCATCCATATCTAAATACTTGAATAAAAAAATTGATCTCTAAAGGCAGAGATTTTAATATTAAACAAAAAAATAAATAAATAAATTATATAATTTTAAAATTTGTAGTTAGACAGTTAGGACCATCAATAATAAAATTAAAATATAAAAAATATTAAAGATTGTTTTGCAATTATTGAATTTAAATATGAATAGATGTATCTAATAAGTTAGAATTATTAGATTATTTAAGAAGATTAGAAATATAATATTGTAATTAAATGTCTCAAAAAAGTTTATATTATAAATTTGAAGATATAAAAGAGTACTAAAAGATATTGTATAATAAAATTTAGTTTTAAGTTTAATAAGACCAATATGTTTGGTAAAAATATTATTATAAATAGACTAATTGATTACAATGTTTTGAAGTTAATATTTAAGAATAGAAATAATTATTATATTAATAATATAATAAATATATGAGTTAGTAATATATTTAATTTTAGTAATTTAGATAAATTAAAAGAATTTAAAGATAATTAATTTTATTGTTTAAATTATTTATTATCTAAAATGAATCAACAATCTAAAAATTTAAAAGATAGTTTAGGAAAATAAAAAGAAAAAAGATAATTATTGCAAGAAATAAATATATAATAAGGTAGAAAGTTGTTAATAATTAGAATAGATTTTGAAAGATTAATTTGAATATTGATAATAGCATAGAAGAATTTAGTTATAGATAATATATATGATAGTTCAGATTGTAATGAAACAACACAATAAATATTATCTATATATGCCAAAACAAAGTATTATTTTTGTAATGAATTAGATATTTGAAGTTTAAGATTAATAATCAAAAAGATTGTAATTTGTAATCAGAAATGTTTGAGTGTATATAAGAAATAAGTAAATCATAATAAATATATCAAAAAAGTAATAGTTTCACTTTAATTAATGTTATTATAAACTGAATAAGATGAACTTAAACAAAGATTAATTAATATTCAAGTTGATACATGAATAAAACAGATATGAACAAGTAATAAATAGGACATAACAAATCAAGTTTAAAACCCATAATAATAAATATTAAGTTTTTGATGACCAATTACAGACTACTTCTTAGTTTACGTAATATCAAATAGTTATTAAATCCTCCATACATATAGAAATCTCAAATAACGAGAATGCTCATCCAATCAGATACAGAAGAAGCACCTCATTAACTTGCTCGTAAACCATACTCTTCGTATTCCATACTCAATTCCTGGTATAAGTATTGGTGCAATAGGTGGCCGGTAAATTACTATGGCGTTTTTAAGTCCTGTTAGGGAGATTCTCTGATTTGTTGAAATAAACAATACACTAAGTATAAAGGTAAAAGAATTCACACACTAATGGTACATAAGAGTAATATTTACATACAGAGCTGCTAATCCAAAAAAATATGATGTGATAATCTATATTAAATAGATAGAGACATTACTTTTGAAAATTTATTCTTTACTACTATACTGCTGAAAAATATTATATGATATATTTTGATGTTATTTTACTATTTACTTTTATTATGGGATCTCCCTTATATTATTAATTACTCCTGGATAATCTCTAGGATAATCAGCTATAAAAACTAATTTTAATTTAGGTGTAAATACTTTACTGATAAAAATTAATATCATCCATAAATTTACCCAAAACAATAAAAGTGAAATTTTGTTGACTTCTTTTAAAATGCCGTAATATAGTAGGGAAAATTCTATTCCAGAAAAAAGCAAACCTATTAATCTCATTACTTCACATTCATTAATGACATTATTGAATGAAAGACAAAGTAAAAAAACAAGCAATAATAAAATCACTATAAACGGAACATGAATTTTAACATCGAAACTAGGTGTAATTATGAATAAGTAGATAAAATTCATTACGAAGATAAATGCCTGTGGTATTATAATGGAGAGACTGACAAGCTCACTATACTTTTTATGATCGAAATAATTTAATAAATTGACTAATATAATTATTATTAACAATACGATTCCTAAACCATCAATAAATATTAAACTTATTGTTTCTTGACTAAACCCTCTAGTCGTATAAGAGAATATAGGCGGCAAAATGAATGATAGAAATATTATTAAGATAAAATAGATAGAATAAGTTATGTGATTTATCCATATTGCATACGCTGGTCTCAGAATTTCTATAATTGTTTCTAAGATTATAAGGATTAAAAGAATTACGGTGACCGCAATATAAGGTATGTAATCGATTATTCCAAAGTTAAACATATCAGTAAGTTGTAAGCTTGCTGATACTGTAGGAAGTAAATAAGTTAACCAGAAAAAATATTTAAATAAAGGTTTTCCTGCCATTATTTCTATAGTTCTGTAATTTTGAATATAAATTTATTTATTTCATGGTTCTTATTTATACTTTCATGCTGCTTTTCATGGTTATTTCCTGAATCTCGAGTTCGGACTAATCCGAACCTTTATATTTATTTTTTGTTTGTATTTATATCTTAACGTTAATGACTTTTTTTTTTTTTTGCCAAAAAAGGTCACTGAAAGAACCTCGTGATTAATAATAAACTCAGTGATATATGATGTATAATAGAACTCCTGCGGCATAATTAATCTTTGTGTACATCGTGAAACAGGATTGGTAAATGACCAGGCCATTTACTTATTTTTTAAATGACCTCAAATGGATGGATCTCAATTCATAAGTCAATATTTTTGCATTTGCGATAGTTAGATTTTATTACCTGTTTCTGAACCTTTGACATTTTATACCTCTTATCATTGAATTTTATAGAACTAATTAAATGATAATAATTGATTATAAAATATGATAAATGAATGAATTTGTCAAAACGTTAGGATCATGATTTTGTCCCTGATTTTTGCGCACTACTGTGTCAAATAGTATAAAGATGTAAGCATAATGGTAGTGACAATGTAAAAGTGGTTCTTAATTTATCAATAAGATTTACTGCTTTTAATAAATTTTGATTGGCTAAAGGTGTCTAGGTAAATTTCAAATGATCCTGATATATCACCCGTGACCGGTCACTAGTCATTTGAGTTATTTCAAGTCATTTACCATCTTTGACATGAATACTCATGTGTGAAAGTTAGGGTACAAAGTATTCTTAGAAAGTTTTTACATCACTGAAAATATTCATCAATCACATAATAAGGTATGATCGGTGTTAAGCTATAAGAAAATTTATTAGTGGTAATAAAGAACTTATATCTCATCCATGGGAACATTAATGTTTCTATCTATTCCATGATTGTTCGCTATAAAAATTTTACAGGACTATACTAGATTGATGTGGGTCTTTTACACTTAGTTGACATCCATTCACTAATAGATGCCTTCGCCAAAAAACATAATTTATTATTAAAGAAGTTATTAGAATAATTACTGCTATGATTACCTTCTCACGCGGGATAAGTTTTAATTAAATTTCACTTTTTTTTATCATTCTTCAACAACGATTATTATGACCTTCAAATTGCATATTCTCTATTGACAATGACTAAATACATGAATCCATAATTGCAATACCTCTCGTTTTAGGCACTTGACTATATTAACAGACATTATTTAATTGTGACTTTTGTCCCCAAAAGAGTCTAGATGAATTGTAAATAGTGTAAGCATATTTAAAGATGACTTGTAAATAGTGTAAGAATATTTAAAAATGATATCTTTAAACCATAAAATTTTGAAATTAGCAAAAGATTTTCGTGAAAGCCATATATAAAGTTATTGTGTTTATCAGTCTTTACTGAAACTCCATCGTCTATTAATAATGAAGAATTTTGTGGTGCATTGTTGAAATAATGCACAATAATATTGTCAAAGATACACTAAATAAGAGATTTCAGAGCCACAGATTCTTGCAATTAGTCATTCCTATGAGTAGTTTTAAAAGTCATCGAAAATATTATTAAAAAGAATGTTAAAAGCTACATTGAAAATTCATGTTTTAAGTTCACTTTTGATTCATAGATCTTGAATAGAGAGATTTGTAATAACAGTTATTCCGACACTGTTTTGTGCTTTACATAAGGTGTTGATTTGTAAGCGGATAAGGCCTACACGATATACCAATAAGGAATAAGATCTAAATGGATAAAAGTTTTAGATAGGTCACGTACTATAAAATAGGTATTAAATAACGCACTCTGCGCGTTATGTTACTATTCAGAGGAGCCTATGTATGTTACTTCGAAATAATGTATCGAAATTTTATATCTGACTCACATGCATTAAATAAGTCAATTTGTCGACTCAACTAACTCGAAGTTTACAGCTACGTAAAGTCGAATGTAAAAAATATCGACGGATCTCATTTCCTGATGACCATTTTATTAACAATTAAAGTTGACCCAATTTAACAATTATCATTATAGTACAGGACAACTAAATAACACACGACCCATAACCCTCATAGAACATACCCAAAAAAATTCTAACCAAAATAATTACCAACAGGCTTAACAATATCCTTACTAGATTCCAATACTCAACAATGGCGATCATGTAGCTTTGCTGAATACTTCCACAGCCATACCAATATCTAATCTGACACATATCATAGAAAGTGCAAACATCTCTAAACAAGAATTATTGAAAAGATTGAATGAGATAATATTTATATATAATAGAATCTGAGTGATTGGTATATATATGTAGCTCAGTTTTGTTTTGATTAATAGATATTTTGAACCTATTTTTGAATAAATGTTTTTAAAAATAAAATAGAAATTCTTTAAGTGTTATAAAGTAATATATATAAGATAGATTATATAATAGTAAAAATTTATTATAACATGTATTTGTTTCCACAGAAGATAAATTATTGAAAATAAAAACTTGCAATTAGGTTGTTTTCTACAGAGTTATTCATTATTTGAAACTCAGCTTGCATAGTTATAACAGATACTATATTTTGTTTTATATATTGAGTCTAAACATTATTAGCTTGATCTTTTATATAATTTAAAATTTTCATTATTATATTTATATTATTATTTATTTATTAAATATTTTAAGAAAATTAATATTTCTATTTGAATTATTTTAAATTTTAATAATTTTTTTTAAATTTGAATTAAAGACATCTCAATATATTCAATACAAATTATAATAAATTTGTTATAAACTTTAATTAAAGATATTTCAATTCATTCAAAAACTCTTTTTACAAATCCATTACACAAAAATTAATTAAAAAATTCATCTATCTAATAATACTTATAACTATTTATTTTACTAAGACAACCTGTTCTAGACTCTTTAGTAAACTTGTTCAGCTCATCATTTTACATATATTCTGCAAATATAATTTTTTATATTTTAAACTTATTAAGAAAACTGTACTGATAGCCTTTGGTCTTCAGTTTATAACTTTTAACTATCTTACAGTTTTTACTACCTTAACCTATTCTATACTTTTAATTAAAGTTGTAATACACAGTTACTTGATTAAAACAAGTTTTAAAAAAAGATTTTTGACCTAATATTGGTCAAACTACAACCAAATTCAATATTTACTCTCTTGCAAAACTTTTTTTCTACTTTTTATCCTTATCTTATTTCTTTTTTCTCTTACATGTTTTTCATATAATCATACAATCATTTCCATATCTATATTTTATTAATTTACACCAATATTTGTAACAAATCTATTTAAAGATATTTATTCAACATGATCTATTATTACTATATTTGGTACTTACTTATATTACATAGTAATTTGTATTACAAATTGCAGTTATGTCTAGTACCTAAATTACAGTAATGACTCTAATTATTCTAGTTACATTCTAGTACTATTCCAATGATATTGTCACAATACAATTCTTATTTTTATCTAGTGTTCTTGCAAAATTAACACTTACAATCATATTTGTTATTTAGCAAAATTCTCTAAGTCTTAATTTCTCTTTCTTTTTTCTTACTTAACCTACAAATATTGCAAAATGCCTATATTAATTCATCAAGAGCCTGATATTGCAGATCTTGATTACTTTTACCAAAACTTCTCTGACAGTTTTGGAATTACTCTTTATAAAGAAGAATATAATAACAAGGCTTATTCAATTCTTCCTAAAATTCAACCAACTTCCTGTTTAATAAAAAATCTTAAATCATATAAGATTACTTATTTCTTTAAGCTCCTTTATCTACTTCTATAATTACTTATCTTTGTCAAATATCACATTAAATTTATCTTACCTACTAATATCAATCATATTCAAGCTACTGATTTTATTACTGCTCATATCAATAACAACTCTAAAAAACTCACCAAAACAAGTCAATATCTTATATCCAACATCTTTTCTTCTACTAATAGTGTTTTCTTATCTCCTACACCTAATATACACTACCATACCTGTCCAAAATGCTTTGTTCCAATTGGTTGTATCAAGAAAAATGAACATTATTATCTTATTGAAAAATATGATACTAAAAACAACAAAGTCTACTATCCTACCTATATGATGCCTTATCTTAGCATGAAGCTAATTTATTTCAAACTAAGAAAAACCTTATCTAAACTTTTCAAAACCTCTTAATGAAATTTAATTAAACCACTAACTCTAATACTAACTTCTTAAACCAAACTTTTCTATTATTTCTTATTTTATTAATTCTTTCTTTATTACAACTACTTATACTAATTCTATTTCTAACTAACCTTTTATTATTAACATCTATGATAACTCTAACTTAAATCTTAATAACTCTAATAATACTAATCAACCTCACAGTACTTCTAACAAACCTTCTTTCTAAACTTACTCTAGTGTACTTAAACCAAAATCTAACCCTATATATGACTAGCTTACAAATTTTCTAATTATTGAAAAAATATAATCTAATAAAAATTACAAATCACATTATCTTTTAAACTCTATTTTTTTCAAAAATTTTTTTATTCTTTTATTCTGATAAAGAAATTAAATCAGTTATCTTTACTCAACCTGCACTCAAGACCTCATTCTATTATATTATTCATATTATGGCTGGTCAACAATTAGAATACTTAACTAATTTTATTTACAGTAGCAATCTCAATATTGACAAAAATATTACTATTCTATTTAATTTACTTGAATATACTCTGAAAATTTTACTACTTAAATTTACAACTGTCTTTTTTACAAAACTTAACTATCTTGAAATCTTTGTCTTATCAGTTATTATTCCTCTATATACTGCTTACAATCATCTTTAACTTTGTTTTAATCTTATATAACTTCATATTTTTTTATCTAATAATTATCAATTAATCAATTATCAAAAATTTGCTAAAGATTTAAAACTTAGATCTAAAAGATTCAAAATTAAATCTTTCACTCAAACTATTGATCTCAACCAAAAATATCTTATTATTCAATCAGATACTAGATTCAATATCAAGCTTTTTTTCTATATTCCAAAAATACTGTTTCTTGAAAGATTCTATATTCCCTCTTTAAAAAACTCAATTGATCACTTTAAATTTTGGTTTGAACCTACTACTCTCCTTATAGTCAACAATTTTCTTCTACTATTGATAAAAAAAAAGTCAAAACTTTTTTCTGAATTTAATTCCATTAGCACTTTATCCTTCAATTCTTCAAGTATCTTTCTAAATTCTATATATTCTAGAAACCCAATTCACTTTATAAGTGATATGAAGAAGCATCTTGTATTGCAAATTTTTATTGGCTCACTTGTAGTAACAAATCATATCAATATCTTAATAATAAAAAATTCTATGATAGCACTAAACTTTTTAATAACATACTAAACAAATCTTACTTATTATTTTCACTTAAAAAGGATAAAATATAAATTTATTTTACTTTTAATACTATACTATTTTATAAAAACAAAGAACATATTCTTTACTTAACCAACCTATTTCTACTAAAGCTCAGAACAAGTTGGCTGATCAAGCTGAAGACTTTGCTTATAAATAAAACAAAGTTAAAATAAGTCCTAAATGTCATAATTACTACTTTTACTGCTACTTTTCACTATATTACTAAATTGTAGTAGAAAATTACAACATACATTCTTTTTCCAAGAAAAAGGCTATTAATTTATTAACAAAAAATATTATTGATACTAAATTCTTTGCCCAAATCATTATCTACTTTGATGTTGTCAAAAATCAAAAATTTACTTATTTATAAATTATCAAATATTTTAATGACACTATCTATCTAGCAGCTAAGAAGTTTTTAGCAAAAAATTTAATCTTAACTTTCAACCAGTTTTCATTCTTGACTCACTTTCCTTACAATTTCATTTTTAAGTTCTTTGTCTTCTACAACTAACATTAAAGCAACTACCATCTTATTAAAAGAAACAGTCATTGTAGTCATAAATAAAATAAAATAAATAGGCAGATGAACAAGTCTATTTATATAGAAGGCCATATTAATAATAGTCAGACCCAATGTACAAAGCAGACTATGATACCTTGCACAGCTATGAGAGCTAAGTATACAGTGATTGATCCTGTAGAAGACAATTTTAAAAGATTATTTACAACATCTTTAATCCACTATGATCTTTATACATGCTTTAACAAATTTCTTTTTTATTACAATTTACCACTTCTTCCTTATAATCAAACTATTCAAATCTTAATTCAATATATTGACAAATATATTAACAACAAAACTGTACCTAGTATTACATTTTCTGTTAATTCATCTTATAATAAAACCCATATATACCTCCCTAATAACACTCTTTTGTTAGATTATATAATTATTGCTTCACATCTTCTCTTACTATTTTATAACCTTCTTCTCAAATCCAACTTCTTTAGCTTTACTTCTATTTTATTTGACTCTTTCTCTAATAATCATTACTTAACTCTTATTGACTATAACTTTGCTTTATATTCTTCTGACTCAAGTTTTTAGCATCTTAATCTAACTATTGCTATATACAATATTAGAGGCTTTAATAATCCAACAAAAAGAGAAGCCTGACAAGATTACTGTCTTAATAATGACATATCTATTGCCAGTATTATTGAAACAAAAATTTCTAACAAAACTAATCTTTTTTTCTACAATGACAACTTTTTCACCTATTACTGGTCTAACTCTTCTACTTCTGTAAAAGAAACAGCCATCATGATTTGTAATCATCTTTAACTTTATATTTACAATATCTATATTCATTCAGGAAGAGCTATTGCACTTGATATTTTCTTTTGAAACAATGTCAAACTTCATATTATCTTAGTATATTTCTTATCTATTAATATAACTATTTGCAACCAAACTCTAAACACAGTAATCAACCAGATTCAATAAGCTTATTAACTCCACCTTCATTCTATTATTCTTAGTGATTTTAATATACAGGATCATACTTATAGTTCTTCTTCCAAATATAAACTTATCAACTTTCTTAATTATTTCAATATGTATAATATTGAAGCCTATTTCAATAATAAACACTTTACTTAGTCTAACAATACTAGCAGTAGTCACTTTGACTACATTTTGACTAACTAATTTAATATACAATTTCTTCTTTCCTACAAGCTTAACAATAGTCAAACCTCTACCTCAAGTAACCACTTGATTCTTACCTCCATCTGAACATTTCTACATACTTACAACAAACTCTTACAGAAACATACTAAGATTAGTTATCATATATTTAATTATAAAATGATGACTACAGAAACTTGGAACTCTTTTGCTAATTCTTTAATTCAATAACTTTTACTACACAAAACTCCTATTAACAGTACTACTGATGAAAGTATTGAAACTACTTGGCACAAAATTCAATGCTCTATATTCTATATTGCTACTCATACAATCTCTAACAAAATCTTTCATAAACAAAGTTATAATCATCAATACTCACCCTATAGTACTTTACTACATCTCTTTTTTAAAAAACTTAAAAATATTATTAAACTTGTTAGAAAACTTAGCCAATTTTCTAACATCTCAAGTACTAATCAAAATATCTTTCAAATTAATAAACAATCACAATGTAACCTTCAATTACTTATCTTCACCAACCTCTTCTGTATTCAACTATGACTTCAACATGCCTACTCCATTTGAAAACAACTCTACCATGTCCATCATCTTGAAAACTCTTATTTATTTCAATAACAAATTAATAAAGCTACTAACCAAAGATATAATACTCTTATAACATATTCTACTCAGGCTATTAATAGCATCCTTAATAACTATCATTAATCAGTTTATCTTACAAATATAAAATTACCAAATCAACTTATTATGAATCTATTACTTATTAAAAAACATGTTCAATTTTATTTTTTTATACTTGAACTGCACTTAGACCTATCAATGAAACTCTCTTTAATTACTTTTAAAGACAATAATACCTTTCATTTCCTTATATCAATCCAAATCAGTATCATTCACTTAACATTCCTATTACTAATGATAAATTTCTCTAAAGTCTCTTACAACTACCTAATAACAAAGCCTATAGTTCTACAGATATTAGTTATAAAATGCTTAAACATATTAGTCCTCAATGCACTTCTGTTATTACTACACTTTTTAATTATTGTCTTCTTAATAACAGAATTTCTAAATAACAGAAACATAGTAAAATTTATCCTATTTCTAAACACAACACCTTTGATGATAATCTCAACTTTACATAATCTATCAGTTTAATTAAACATATTTGCAAACTTTACACAAAAATTTTTACAAACTAACTTAGTTCTGTATTTTTCTCAAACCCTATTCTCTCACCTTTTAACTATGTCACACTTCCCAATAATAATACTTTAATTTCTATTCATATTTTCAATAATCTTATTGAAGATGTTACTTGCAATTACAAAAATATTAGATTACTTTTACAAGATATAAGCAAAGTATATGATTCTGTAAACTTTGCTTTTTTTAAACATTTATTTTTTTATTTTTTATTTCTTTCATTCATTATTAACATTTTTACTGATCTCTATACTGATCATCACAACTAAGTTATTACCAATCTTAGTCTTACTTTCTCTTATCTAGTTCACAATAGTATTGATCAAGATGAAAAAATTATATCTTATTATTGCAAATTTATTATGATCTACTTATTTTATACATATACTTAAAAGTTTCTGGATATACTCTACAATCTATTTGGACCACCAATCTAAAACTTTAAATAACTAATTCATTACAAAACAATACTCTGTTCTAGTATATATAGATGATACTCATTGGATCACTTCTTCACAAACTGAGTTATCTTATATATTATTTATAGTTAAATCATTTTATGCTATGACAAATATCCAAGTTAATACTTCAAAATCCATTTTGGTTACTAATAACCCACCATCTCACTAAACTCTTATCTCTTATAACAATTATCTATTTTTACTTCATTCTTTTAAACAACCTTTCAAATTTTTAGGTTGCTAGTTTAGTTTAGATAATAAGCAATCTAAATAAACAAAATTAATTATTTCTGAATCCTCTCAACTTATTCAAATTACAAAAATAAAATATATAACTAATTTACATACTTGCTATATTATTAATACAGTTATCATCTCTATTATTGAATATTGCTTACATAATATAGTTATTAACTAACCTACTTGCAACAAAATTTTTATTTAACACATTGGTCTTGTTAAGCTTAAAGCTAAACTTTGCTATACAATACTATTTAGTACTCTATTACACTCTTAAATATACAACATTAAACATATTTGAGATATTCAACTACAACACCACATTTCCAATCTTCTCAAACAGCTTAAAAATTCTGTTCTACTAGACACATCAACTCATATACATATTTAACAACTTCAAAACAACCTCTGGTCTTCTGCTAATATTTTTCTTCATTCTAAACCAACTATTGATGGATTCAATTGATTAACCACAAACTTTAAAATAATACAACTTATTAAACATATAGTCTGAACTTTTCAACTAGCTTAATCTACAACATCCTATACACCCTAAATAATGAAACTATATCTTTTGAATCTCTTCTTTCTTCTTATTCAAAATATCACATTTTCAAAAACAACTCAGACATTATAAACTTCTTTTTCTAGACCAACTTATTATTTATAACAACTTATGTTTTTTGCATTAGCAACTCATTTTATCTAGACTTAACAAAATTCCAAAAAATGTTATATCACAATAGTTTACTACTCTTAAGAACATTACTACAATTTACTCTTATCAATGTACTCTATATGATTATTATAATCTATCTTCTATAAACTACTTTTGTTACTCTACTAGTTACTTTACTTCTAACACTAAATCTTAGCTACTTACTGTTTTTGATAACTAAATAATTATTGGCAAGGTCAGAAGGCATAATACACTTACTAGTCTTATTTTTATTAACTACTAATACTGCTTATTTTAGTCTCAGTTCTCTAATCTTTATCCTACTTCTCTTTCTACTATTATATTATATAATGGATGCCACCTTAATTCAAATACAATTGCTATCAAATATACTATTTTCATTTCTATTAATTTGGCTACTAAACTGCTTTGTTGCATTAATTCTGACAAAACTCTCAACCTTCATACAAATTTTCTTGATATGGCATACTCTGTTACTCTTTAACATTCTTTATATATTCTATCTTCTCTTTTATTTACAATTAATCTACAATAACTATCTCCTATTTTTGAAACATGTCAACTTGCTAATAACCTTCAGATTATCACTAATCCAAATCACAATCTATCATCTATTTCATTTATTTCATTTTATACTAATAGTTCTGTTATTGATCTTGGTACTTCACAATGCTCTATAGGCATAGGTTGGGTTTAAGTTAATAACTCCACAACTATTAATTCATTTCAGGTACAAGTTAAACTATGACCATGCTTCTTTAAAACTAAAATTCTTGTTATTCTCTTAGCAATTATTAATGCTTCTGGACATTACTCTGTTCACATATTCACTAACTCACAATTAGTAATCTTCAAATAACATAATATCTGCCAATCAGCATTTACTCTTTCTTATATTCATATTTTATATTTCTTCATCTGGCAAACACTTATCAATTTTATTAAGTTTTATAAAATTTAACTTAATTTTTACAAACTTATTGCATATCAAGATAATCCATTTAACAATCTTGCTGATCAACTTGCTTGTAATCATTAAATATTATTTTATCTAATATTTTTAACTAATAACTCTTATAACCTCAACTATACTCTTTTTATTGATGAATTTTTTATTAAAATACCTATTTGACACTTTATTTGAACTATATGCCAAGCCTACATTATAACACTTTGGATATCTTAACATTGTTTTTAACAATAGTCTATCATTGTATCTAACATTAACTAGGAAACTACATGGCTTTACATTAACAACAATCAAAAAATTTTCAACTTTGTTTACAGTTTTTACTCATCTACTCTAAAAACTTTTTGAATTAAAATCTTTTCAGATGAACTTCCTGTTTTTTATACTTTTTATAAATATAATTCTTTATTTCTTTTTTTCTGTCATCAATGTAACCAAAACAGCTCTTTACTCTATTAGGTTATCTGGCTATCAATTCAAACAATTTACTACTTAATTTCTAATTCTCTTAATAGTATTTTAAATACAACTAATCTTGATATGTTTGCTAATCTTGTTTCTAATTTATATACTGAAATTCTTACACCTAACAGTTTCAAACTGCATAACTCTTCATATATACTTTTTTTTATTTCTATCCTATCTGGTTTAGTTCTTATTGTTCTTATTTCTACTATTCACAATGCTTCTATTTCTTATTGTACTGCTACTACTCTTTCTATTAAACTCTTTTTTTACTTAAACCAACAAATATATAAACAAATATGAATTGGATTTCATACTATATCTCATATTTTGCACAGTTCTAGACTATATTCTCTACTAATTCAACTTATAGTTATTCTTTTAGTCTACCTTCATCTTCTATTTCAATACCACAAATTATTACTAAAATTAATCTTTGGACTATTCAGATAAATTAAATATCATATCCCTCTCTCTTATATTATTACTCAAACCCAAATTTAGATGAACCTTGGCTACTCTTGTAGGTTTAGATCACAAATTATATATCTGAGTCTTTATTCTTTATATGTAATTTAAAAGCAAGCTTTTCTTTATAAAAACTTCAATTAAATTTTAATAAAGTTAAAGACATGACCTTATCATTAATATTTAAAAAAAAGAATATTTCAATTCTTACTAAGTAAATTTGATGAATTTTTTTAGTTTAATTATAAAAACTAATAGAATTTAAATTAAAAAATGTTTATTAAATTTGATTAGATAGATGCTAAGATATCTTTGATAAAATTTTTATAAAATTCTAAATATCTATTAAATATAAGATGTATCAAATTTGGTTTAAAACTTTAATTGAAAATATCTCAGTACTTATTAAGTCAAATTTAATAAACTTTTTTTATTTTAATTATAAAAGTAGTTAAATTCAAATAAAAAAAAGTTTTTTGAATCTGATCAATAAGATGTTAAAATTATTTGATCAAAATATTATGAAATTCTAAATATAAATATAAAAAATTTGCTTTAAAACTTTAATTAAATATATTTCAACATTCACTAAATCAAATTTGATAAACTTTTTCTTGTTTTAATTATAAAAAAAAATTGAATTCAAATAAAAAATAATTCATTGAATTTGATTAGATAGATGCCAAAATATCTTCAATCAAAGTTTTATAAATTCTAAACATCTATTAAAATATAAATTGTAACAAATTTGATTTGAAACTTTGATCAAATATATCTCAACAACTACTTAATCACAATTGATAAATTTTTTTTAATTATAGAAAATAGTTAAGTTTAAATAAAAAAATATTATTAAATTTGTTTAGAAAAATATTGAGATATATCTGATTAAAGTTTTTGTAAGATTTTAAATATAACTGTAACAAATTTGTCTTAAAACTTTGATTGAATATATCTTAGCATCTACTAAGTCAAATTTGATAAACTTTTTTATTTTAATTATAGAAAGTAACTGAGTCCAAATAAAAATATACATAGAATTTAATTAGATAAATGCTAAAATATCTTAGATTAAAGTTCTTGTAAAATTTTAAATATCTATTAAACATAACAGATTTGTTTAAAATTTTTATTAAATATATTTTAATGTTTATTAAGTCAAATTTAATAAAATTTTTTTATTTTAATTATAGAAAGTAATTGAATCCAAATAAAAAAAATTTATTGAATGAGAACTCTTCTCTGTAGATCATTTTACCAAAACTGAACAAAAAGCAAAAAACTTCTAGCAAGAATACAGCAATAACTACTAAGTAAACTGACTTTGGGCCCTTAATTAAACTTGTTCTAAACATTGAACTTGACCTAAAAGAGGTGTCAACCTCAGAAAAACCTCTCACTAGCAACCCTGAATAGCAACAACACTGAAAACAGAACTCCAAAAAACAACTCGCATTTTAGTGAAAACGGTCCTAAGGACCTTTACATTTTTACAGACTCAGCATATAGACACAAGATGTCAGCTCCAAAAAAAATCAAAAAAATGATAGAAGACTCACAAACCAATCCACCACAAACTCTGAACTAAACAACCTTCCAAAGTACCT
>CAJVQA010001272.1:0-26519 GCA_910591915.1 Cetraspora pellucida | reverse complement strand
TTAGATAATAATTTCATCTATAGTCTGAGTCTCATTCTTGTAAAAAATTTGTAAATTGGCTCTGGCCTGTGTCAACTTATGTAGTTGCCCGTAACAAATTATTAATAAAGATAAAGGCAAAACCTCACCTTAATACCAAAAAAAAAAAAAAATAAAAAAAAAATAAAATAAAATATACAATATATACTAAGCAAACTTTATAACAAAATTTTAAATTCTATATTGAAGTTTTAGATTTTATTACTATACTATACTATCTAATTTATATAAAATATAAATACATATAGAATAAATCTTATAACAAAGTCATGAACCCTATTACTCTACTATACTACTTAATTTTATAATTATATTATATATATAGGCAGATAATAAAAAAAAGAAGAAAAAAAACCTTTGTAAAAAAAGTGTAAAAATTTTATAATAGTACCCATCCAAGTATAAAAACAAAATTATATTTTTAATAAATACTGTGATTGCAAAGCAATGCAAGAACTTATTTTAATAGGCTCTATGATTGCAAAGGCAGTGTAAGGACCTAATATTCTAACCTAAAAGTTTGAATATCATAAAAAATAAATAAGTTGCTCTATAGGCTCTGCATTTATATTAGCAGTACAATAATTTTATTTTAAGATAACTTAGGGTCCAAGACTGTAATAAAGCTGCAAAGACCTTATATTGTGATGGACAAAATTGGTTTATTGCTTAAGACTAGTCTAGCAAAGTTATGAAATAAGCACAAAATCTAAAACAAGAACTATTATATCTAATAGAATTTCCTTTTCTTACACCTAAAAGGTGAGTTTTGATTGAGGTGTGGATTGATTTGGTCCGAGAATAGGGTATTTCTTGATACTGCAGAAGTCACAGGACCTGGTTTAAGGTTTGTTTACTGTGTTTTTAACTTGAGTTTGATATTAATTTCAATACTATTATTGCTTTTGATTTCTTTTTAAATATATACTAATATCCACTAGTACAGTTTCTATTTTTCAGGCAAGCCAGTGTTTTGTGTTTAGAATTTTGGAATTACATGTCGCGGGATCACGATTTAAACATAATTGCATATGTAAGTTTATTAATAATAGGGTTAATCACAAACTTAATCACGATAAGATTTTTCATGTAAACAGGGATCGATTACAAAGAAAAACCACAGTATGCAACAAAAAGAGAAACAGTTAAAATCCAAAGAATAGTCAAATATGCAAACAAGAAAATATGACAAACAAGACAATAACGTCATGACTCAAGGGTTACTCAACAAGATTAATACTAGTTTTCTTTTCTTATGAACTCGAAAGGGGAGATATCTTTATTTCCATTAAACTATGTGATCTTTATATACATTTTTGTTTACAGAACTCTTTACTAAGACTTTTACCATTTTTACCCTATACATCACAAATGTCACAAAGGTCATAACTGTCATAGATGTCGTATCCGACAGCTAAGTAGATTCTTACTTATTTTAGTCCAAATCGACTCAAGCTACCTCAATGTCGATATTGGACGATTTTTCACCCTTACAACGTTCAGGACCAGGAACTTCTCTACGTTAGACCCACTACTAAGCCAATATACCAGGCACCATTCCATTCCCCGGCCGATTCTCGCCTTAGCTATGTAATTCTCACGAAGAGGAACTATAATTTGATACCTATAATAGTATAGTTATTTATATGACTAAATTTAGTATTATCACTGTTTCGATATAGCGAACCTATCCCTATATGTTATTTCGTCGATATATATATTTAATAAAGTTCTGATCGAGCAACGCTAATTGGAAATGCTATGTACACAAGAATATTTAATTTAGGTATTACAACTTCTAATGCTCAAAGTCACGACTTCAATACTATATGACCCAGTAGCTACTTATTTCTAGTCAAACAATATTATGCGCAATTTTATATGACAGGGTATTTCTACGCTTGTTATGAAATATACAGATACAGTCTTGGGCCTATAAGAAAAAAATCAAAAATCTTGTATATAGAGAGGTATTGAATTTAGAGAAGTAAAAGTCAAAAAGTATCATATAAGTTTGGGCAAATAAGCTATGCATTTAAAGAGGTTTTTTCATATGCTATGCTTTTAGGAAGGTTCCATTTAGAAATGTCCGCTGATATAAGCAATCAGTTTTATATTAAGCAACCATTTTTATAAGATTTAACTGAATCCGGTACTTATCATGTATATTCTAAGATACAATTGCTTAAAATGTTTACATGACATCTTGATGATTAAGATTAAAAGTCGTTTAAACGACATCACACGGGTAATAATTTGCTATTAATATATATATTTGCAACGAATAAAATGCTAACCTTCAATATCGGTTAAATGAGTTGTCGGTAAATGGGTGTCGATAAAATAAGATTCACCCTACGCCGGTGCGAAGAACCACTATCGCACTTGTATAAATATAACAAATATGGCTATGTATAAATATAACAAATCTACCTATAGAATATATTTATTTTATAATTTAATGCTACAAACAAACATTTTACTAGTATTTAACTAAATACTTATGCCAAACATAGATTTTAGCTAGTAAATGTACTATGTAAATCGTAAGACCTAAACAAAAATAATAAAATTATGGGGATTAATGATTCAAAAAAGTTGATACTGCCTGAATAGACTGCTATTTATATAGACGTCTGAATCTTCGTTACGATCAGCCCATAATTCATTATTAGACCTGCGTCTAATAAAGTGACCCGGCATGTTGACACTCTCAAAAGTAAAGAAAGCACCTAGAAAATTTATATTTGTAAAGTTCTTTGAATTTAATATAATAATATCAAAAATAATATAATACCTTGTTTATTGATGATGTAACTAGCATCTTTTTGAAATAAAGGAGTATTATCGTTTTTATGAAGTTTGATCTGATAAAATTGATGCCTAAGATAATGGCCTGGATAGTTTACGCTTTCAAAGCTGACACCTTGACCGTTCAAACCAGCAACTAATTTAAATATAAAATCAGCCACCAGAGGAGAATCATCTAATTTGAGAGTATATCCAAGGGAATTACGGTGTGCAATATAATATCCACGATTATCACAACTTTCAAAAGCTACAACCTTAAACTAATAATGAAAAAATGTATTAAATTATTACCCTTTGCATTATTTTTCAGTTGCATTTGTTAAGCCCGTTATTAAAAACATATGAAAATATCAAGAGTTTTTACCAGTCAAGCGGATTATTACTTACTAAATATCTACTAATGTTTTTATCAGATGCACGAGATAGAGCATCGGCAGCAAGGTGAAGGTTTTCACTTGCGTTTTTAATATGATTGCTAAGTCTTCAAGAGTAGTATTAAGGTCTGGTTGGATTTCGCTCATGATATAATATGTGGTTTACAGAATTTATGAGCAATGTTTCTTTACTATTTATAATATTCTTGTATATATCGTGTAACGACAGGTCACCAGATCACTTGAATGTGTAAATAATAGAGTTGAAAAGTTCATAATGCCATATTATTTGCAAATGTCACAATATAATCTAGCAATTTTTTATAAACAAACACGTTATATGATGATCATATGAAAATTCTATCGATAATATATTAAATAAACTGAATTCAAAATGAATTAAGAAAATTTTGAACTCAACTCAATGCTGTATTAGAGACTCAATCGATACATGGTCTGTTTAAAAAGTTTCACCAAGACCGGAGTACGAAGTACGGATAATATGGTTTTCTGGAATCCCAAATTCCGTGTGCGATTCTTGGCACTTGGCATTTGATTGGATAACTTAACCTTGTGGCTTTATCTTGTAATTTCTGTATTTGTATATGTATTATATAAGGTTTCTTTTACAAGTAAATGTAAAATTCGGGTACAATAAAAGTTTGACTATTTTAATTGGATATTGCGTTTTCTAAGAAACATTAGTATTAAAATGGCGCATCTAAAATGGCGATTACTAAAGTAGCTACTTTAGATGTTTAATGTAGCTGCTTTAGATAGTGTATTAAAGTTGCTTGCTAAACCTATTTTACAATTTGTCAAAAGGTAAAACCTATTGTTTTTCAAAAAATTTGTTATAATTTTAATATAATTTCGCTAATTATATTTATTTACTATAATTTTAGTTTTACCTTATTTACTTATATGTATTTACTTATATGTATTTAATAGAGTTTTACCTTTCGTTATTTGGACTACAGTTTAAACCTAGAAGTTTCACGCTGTAACATCAGATAGTAATGATTGTGTTCAATTTACTAACAATTAAAATTTCACAAATAGCTAAAAAACAACGGATCTCTTGTAGTATAGGTGACACTATTAATAAAATGTTTTATTTGTCAATTGATTTAGAACTGGTGTCATCTATACTGCAAGAGATCCAAACAACTTCTAATTTAAATAGAGAATTAAATAATACGGATATTTCACATCAAAATATGTTAGTGCTAATTCTTGTAATGGCAATATTTAAACTATTAATATGTGAGAAATGAAGTATTGTATTTCGGAGTTAGAATGGCCGAAAAATGAAGATAGATAGTAGCCATAATTATCTTTTGTCGCTCAAAAATTTTGCAAAGTCAGATTTACACAAACGAATTATTCAAAAATTGTCGCTAGATTATTATAGTCAGTAAACTGAAGAAATTTTTGTGTTAAATACAACATTAAAACTCATACATAGCAGTCCATGTGAAGAAATAATTTTATGTCCATACAAACGTAACTATTGACTAATCAAATAAATTTAAGAAATTCAATACACGAGTCAAAATTTTATCTGCAAACTCTTGTTTTTAGATATTAACTATCATCAACAGTGATATTTTATAATACATAAGATATGAGTGTTAAAATCTCTGTTGGTAAAATATTATGCTCGAAAATAAGTGCGAAGTAACGCCCAGATAATGACGAACATTAAGCATAATTCTGATCGTAGTTTGAATTCACACTAAACATCATTTTGAGTTTATGTCATGTCTGAATTCGTACTTTCTAGTGGATGATATTGCACTTGACTGAAATTATCTCCTGAGACTAGTTCATATACAAATTTACTAGTAATTTTAAATAGGCGTAGCTTCAGTGCCTGAATTTGAACTTCATGCAGATGCTAAATTAAAGCACAACATTTATATAGTAAGAACATAAATTAGTTGTTCGAAAATATTTTATATTTTTAGAAGTGTGTACATTAAGAATCCTGACAAATTAGTATAATAAATAACAGCACTTTTTGAGATTGTAAATAATTTCTTTCCTAATAAAGTGTCGAATGGGTGATGTGTACATTATCCAACAATCATTTAGCTAGAAGAAGTTTTATTATTATTTTGATAAGGTATTTACATTCGGATTGCATATTTAACTTACTAATAAGTGCATAAGTTAGATTATAACATCTAATAAACTTTGCCCCACATACTGAGTTTCAAGATTACGTATAACTATTAACTAACATCTTGGAATGTATAAATATCATAACGCTATCGACTTAAAAAGTTACTAGGAGTGTTGTATAAAATCAAATTATCTTCAATATTTCGAAATTTTTAACCAACAAATGTTCTAGAAAACTATAAATAACTTGTTTTTAATCTCCCGGCAAGAATGCCCGACTTATATTGTGCCATACAATCACCACCTTTTGAAATTTTAAATAGGCATTAGAATGTATTTTAATATGCTTTTGAAAGAATCTTAAAATATTATTACCTTGTTTAGTACACTTCGAATACCATTCCAAAGCTTTTGTCTTATCCACTACAGTGCCCAGACCATATTCATAGCAGAATCCTACTGTATAAAATGCTTCAGGATTATTCAATTCTGCAGACTTCATATACCATTCAAAAGCTTTCGTCTTGTTTTTAATTGTACCAGTACCATTCGCATAGCAATTTGCCAATTCGTATATTGCGTTATAATTGCCATTTTTAGCAGATTTTAAATATAATTCAAAAGCAATATTCTTATTCACATCTGTACAGATGCCATTTACATAACAATTAGCCAATTCAAATTGGGCTGCGGGATTTCCACTTGCTGCAGATTTTGTGTAATAATAAAATGCTTTTTCTCTATCCATTTTCATAACTATACCATTCATATAACAATTTGCTAACTCATATATTGCATCATTATTACCTCTTTCAGCAAATTTTAGATATAAGTCAACAGCTATTTGCTTATCAACAATTGTACCAATACCATTCATATAACATTTTGCAACTTTAATTTGAGCCTCAGAATTCCCATTTTCGGCGGATTTCAAATACCATTCAAAAGATTTTGTATAATCTTTTTCAATATAATAATCACTATAACAAGACGCAACATAATATTGTCCAATACTAGACCCTATCCCTGCAGCTTCTAAAAATAATTTAAATGCAAGTTGTTTATCCATATCAACACCTTTTCCAATGGAATATAATAATCCTAGAGAAATTTTTCCGATAATATAATTATTGATATTAAATTTGTCCATTAATAACAAATTATCCAAATTATTTTTAAAAACATTTTTCACTTCATTTTCAGAGGACAATTTATACATCCAAAAAGCTTTTTGATAATCAATTTCAGTTCCTATTCCATGCTCATGGAAATAACCAATCATACTAAAGTTATAATCTTGATAAGCAAGTTCATTAAATATTAAAGAAGGATCTATTTGATTAACTTTAAAATAATTTAATAAACTATTAACTATTTGTTTTGAATTAGTAGTTGCATTAAATTGAGTTATAAATAGTTGAAGTAAATCTTGTAATAATGAATTTTGATTATCATCAATTTTATAATTTGTACGTTGATCTGCTTGATCCGGTAATATCTCATCTTCTTCCATATATTCAAACTCTTCATCAATAAATATTTTATTTAAACGTGAGACAACATATTGAATACTTGGACGCTTATTTGCATCATGTTTCCAACAATCTAAGAAATCGATATTAAAATAATAATGTGTTATAAATAAAAAAAAGATTTAAATTTCATATGTAAAAAGTACCTTTATAAATTAAAGAATACTCTTGAGGAGTTTCTGGAACTTCAGTTTCTCTTTTTCCATTCATAATAGCTACTAAGCAATCGTAACCAAATGGCAATTCTGATTTAAATGGTATAGTACCACTAGAAATCTCCCAAAGAAGTATTCCAACACTATATACATCAGAACTTTGATTTAATTTATATGTTTGTAAATTCTGTAAATATTGAGGATCAAAATACTGAACAAAAGAAAGTAAATGTTGATATTGATTTTGTTCTATGAAATTTTGTGATGAAAGACTGCTTATTTTGATGTTTCCTTTATGAATAACAATATTTTCAGAATTCTACAAAAATTTTTGAATATTTATAAATTATAACCTATAAATAATGTATCAATGGTTAATTTTATAATTACCAAATTTCCGTGTATTATATGATTAGCATGTAAATGCTTTATTGCGTTTGCTATTTGTTTGGCAAGTGATAATTTATGACTCCAATTCATTGTATTAAAATTTTGTTCTAAGTATTGACGAAGAGTTCCATCGTCAAAATATTGCAGAATCGCCATGTATGTATTCGGATCTTATAGATATAACAATTAAATTTAACTAAAGTTAATTATAACTATAACTAAATAATTATTAGTCTTATGTAGATATATTCACATACGTACCCTGCTTAGTCAACCCAAAAATCGGCAAAACATTATCATGAGATTTAATATTTTGATGTCGATTAAGCTATAACGTTTAAATAATAACAGCTTTAACGAAAATATTTTAAAAATATATAATTTTTTGACTTTATAGAATAATAATAAATTTTACTTCTCTAATGAATTCTTTTAAAGAAATCTGCTTCGGTATGGTTATGGTTTTCAAAGTTATAGGTATATTATATTCCTTAAACGTTGCCTTATAAAATAATTCAGACTCTCCAATACTTGCGGATTCAACATTTATAAAACTATTTTCAAAATTATAAATGAAATTTGTATCTTGTAAGTTTATATTTTCGTAGCTAGATATCATGTTACAAATAACGTTGTATTGTGGGTTAATGCTGTAATGTGCAGATTCAAATAATGATTGTATTTAAAGGATTTTCGGGTTCACAAGATTAATAAAATATAACTAAATTTGTAAATGGCAACAGCAAGAACATGTTTCCCTAGATCGGCACAAAAATTTCACTGCCATCTAATAATGTGTGCCACATTGAAAAAAATTTAAAATTCATTTATGTTAGTGTTAGTATATATACAGTACGGAACAGCTAAAGATATTGATTGGAAAATAATTTTTTTCTTCTTTTATTTAAATGCCAAATGTTTAAATATATATAAACCTCAAAGCATTTTATCTTTTTAAAATTATAAGGTAAGCATAAAAATAATTCTTTAAAAATTTTTTTTTGGTATTAAGGTGAGGTTTTGCTTACATCTTTATTGGTAGTTTAAAAGTTAGCAACTAGATAGAGTTGTTATGTACAAAAAATAATTTTTATATAAATACTATGACCAAAACTGATATTTGTAATCAAGGTTAACTATTAAACTGCTAATTATATAACTATGTTCTATAATAAAAAGTGAAAGTATTATTTTATACAAACTATAAGGTCATTTAAAGTTAATTTATTAGTTAATATAACCCCCAAGCTGAAGCCTTCTTTGAGAAATAAATAACTAATCAAAATATTTATAAGTTTTACCAATCTTTTAATTTATATTAACCAATCCAATTCGATTATTCTATATATTTTTTAATTTTATACCACTTCTCTTCTTTTTAAAGAGTTCTAAATGTAATATTAACTAAAAATTTAATTGCAAGCAGCCTAATTATTATTGATCCTATTTTTAACATTATTCTTTATCCAAAAACTACTAGAACTGCAACTGATCTTTATTTTTCTAGTATTACTATCAAAATTTTTATTTTTATATTACAGTATTTAAAAATCTTAAATTTGTTTAAGATTAGAGTTAACATTTATAATAGGACTAGATTTTAGAAAAATTATAATAAAATTACTTAAAAAAATTTTTTTTTTTGGTATTAAGATAAGGTCTTGCTTATATCTTTATTAATAATTTAAAATAGTTACATATATATATGCTATGACTGAAGCCAACACTTGTAGATAGGGTTAACCATTAAACTGCCAACTATACAGCTACTACTATTTGTACAAAACAAATAAATTAAAAATTACATGCAAGTATAAAAGCTCAAACTAATTTATCTGTGACCTAAATCTACTAGAATGGTTAAAGCTTATCTAAATTTGAATGTTTAGTATATAATTTGATAATATGCTATATTTGATCCATAGAATAGACTAAATGTTAATTTTATGAATTGTTTGGCCAATAGGAGGGCATATGTTAGAGTGAATATGTAGTTGATCTGAAAACTTGCAAATGCATGAATAAGTATAGTTTCTATAAAAACATGTATGTCTATTTGTTGAGTTATATAATATTGAAGATTTGTTAATTAGTTGAAATTGAGATCTATTTTGTTGTTTTTTCTAGTTAGAGAAATGAATACAATATATTTTCTATAATTGTTCATATGATTGTTTATTAATATTAAGAAGAATATTGATAATAACTTGGAAGGCAGTTTTGATGATATGTTAAAGTTTTGAACTGTTGATATAAGTAACTTTGGAATAAGTTCTTTGAGAATAAGGTTGGGATAAAATGTGTTAGATAAGATGTATAAAGAATTAAGAACTAGATGATAAAAGATTTTATGAATTAGATTATTTTTTTGATAAGTATTAAGATCAGGTAATTTGCTAAAGATGATTTAATTAGTAGATGTTTGAATAATTTGGTTAAGTAAAGGTGTATTAGCATAAGTATACCAGTAAGAGTGAGAGTTAGTTATATTATAGTGAAAAAAATTAGTACCTGGATATTGGTTTGGGTAAATAGTATAAAATAGTTAGTATATTGGTAACTTGTTAAGAAGAATTTTGATTTTAAAGGATTTTAGTTGATTGAGTCTAAAATTAGTAATATTGTATAAGAGTTTTTGATTATAATTAAAATAAAGCCAAGTGGATCTCTAGTCAATATCCTGATTGAAGTATGGTCACTTACTATTACATTTTTAAGATGCCCATATAGCTAATATTGGGCTTTATATATTTGCTTAATAAAATATCTTGTAAGAAGTTCTACATAAGGTTGCTCTCATTAAAGAATATAATAAAGATTATAAAGGTTTATGATTAAATGAAAGAAATGGTGATGATAGATATTGTTTGTCAAGAGAATCTGCTTACTCATTAAGATTATTATTTGAATAAGCTTGCATTTTATAAAAGATAATTTGTAATTTGTTGATTTAATAATATTAGAAAAAATATACCAAATAGGTTATATGTTGAATTTAAATAACTTATTAGACTAATTTAAGTAAAGTTGAAAGTTATTAAATTTGGAAATTACTGATTGAGAATTAGTGAAAATATTGACTACTAAATTGTATAGAACTGTTAAGATTGCAATAATAATTAAGAAAAGTTTAGCTTTATATGATAATGGCCAAAATTGTATTTTAGTAGAAAATGAGTTAATAGTTTAATTATTATTATTAACTTGGATCTAACCAATACCCATTGTGCATTGATAAGTACCAATGTCAATTAATGAGTCATTAGTATAAAAGAATAGTTGCTAGTAAGAGTGATTAAGTTAAGAGATAAATATAAGTTTGTTGGTAGTTTCATTTAGAATAAAGATTTTAGAAGCAATTGAATTAGAAATAAGAATTAAGGAATACAAGTTGGATGCTTAACAGCTGTAGAGTAGATAAGGTTAAAATAATTTGCATTGAAGTTGAGTTGGTATTTGGAATTAGTTCTGCCAAGAAATTGTGTTAAAATAATTGCAGAAACTTTAATAATATAAGTTTGGTTAATTCTGTGAGAATTAAGATAGTATTCTGTATATTATTTGTATTCAGCAAGGGATAAATGATAGAATTTTGAGTAATTTAAAACTATATTGGAAGTCCAGTAAGTGATGAAGTAATGGTTAGATGAGGAAAAGTATTTTCTAATTATTTTAATAATAATTTCTTCAGTATAATATGAAAGTAACCAAAGTTTAGATTTTGTAAATTTTTTAGATGTATTAATAGTATAATAAGTATAAAAGTTATGACCAGATGATTGGTAGTATGGTAGTATATTTTGATAGTAAGAGTGTGCTAAAATTGTATCTTCAAGTAAGAAAACCAAAGAGGTTTTTTTCCTTTAGACAAGAATAAAAGTTTAGATGAAAGATGTTTCCAATCTAATAAAATACTGTTGTCAACTATATAGAGTTGTTCAAGATATATAATATTAGATTGTCTAAGTTGTTTTTTAAAGATTGGGTATTTAGAATGCTGAAATAAGATTGATTCTAGTAACTGGCCTTCATTACTAATTGTATAGGGCCATATAATATTAGAATTGCCTAAGATTACTAAGCCAAGATGGATAAAAAGTTGAATAATTTTAAGGTTTAATGAGTGTCTGTTAGGACTATTAATAATTGGTTTAGGATAATATAAAATATTAATAGAAGACCATGAGTTATTTTGTAGTTGTTGAAGTCTAATTCAAGTTGTAATACCAAGAAAATCAGAGTTGTTGATTTGTTGGAGATTATTAGAGATGTAATGTTGAAGTTTAATGTTCCATATATTATAAATATTATATAAATATAGGTTAAGCATTGTGCTATTTGATATAGATCTAGAAAGATAAGACTTATGTTTTGCTACATTAAGGTATTTAATAAGATTTGGTTATATATAGTATGAGAAAAAATAGTGTTATGTAATCAATATTTCAAAGTTGAAATGATTACTGTATTGATAATATAAACAATTTGTTTGTCAGTAATTTTCTTTATGCTGATAATATTGATAGGATTATAAGCCTCTTCTTTTATTAGTTTGATAGCTTATAATTGTTTGTTATTAAATGTAAACCAATATTCAAGAAAATTAAAAGGTTGATTTTTAGAAATGAAATTAATTAAAGATCAAGAAAACTATATAAAAGTGGTAGAGAAGTTTGTAGCTAAAATAGACTTTGTCAAATTAATTTGAATATTGGCTATTTAATAGAAAAATGTAGCAGCTTTAGTTATTAGATTAAGCTTCTCTTTGGACTTTGCAATCCAGAGAGTATCATCCATATAAGCTAAAACTGATACAGATGCTTTTAAAGTTTGGGTTTGAGATTAGTATAAGATGGTTTTCTAAGATATAGATAAAGAGTAACCTGAAAATTGTAAGGCAATTTTATGAATTAAAGGGTCATAATAGATTCTTCAGAATAATGAAGTTATAGTTTTTCTTTGATCTATATCATTTTTAACTAAATAAAAGTTGGTAAGACCAAGATTAGATATAACATAGTTTTGGCAATTAGTAAGAAGGTTGGTAAGTATATTAATAAAGATTTGAGGCATTGATATCTGTTTAAGAGACTTTGTAAAAAGTTTTAAATTGATAGAATCATATGCTTTGCTCATGTTCTAAAACAAAAGCTATAATTGTTTGTTGTTGCAACTAGTATCTTCAATAATATTGTTAAATATATGTATAGGAATAAATGTGCTGTTGCCAGATAAAGCAATATAGTTGTAAGAAGATAGATTAAAATGTTGTGTGAGTATTAACTTAAGACAGTTAGTAAGAAGTTTTGTATATAGTTTCTTAATATGTTCAACAAGACTGATGGGTTTTGTATTAGAGAAATTTTTATCAAAAATAGATTTTTTAGATATTGGAAAGATATGACCTTCTTTCTATTGTATAATATATAAGAAGTTTGGATATAGTGATTAAAAAGAGCAACTATATCTTGAAAAAAAGTAGAACCAGTCTGTTTAAGCATTTTATAGCTAATTTCAGATTGTCTATATGCTTTGTTATTCGAAAGTTTGTTAAGAGTTCTAGTAATTTTATCAAGTAAAAATTTAGCCAAGACTGAATTATAATAGTCTGAACTAGTGGTAGCTTTTGGCTTATATTCCTCTAACCAGTTGGTATTGAATTCATGATCATTAATAGGTTTATAGACAGTCCAGTTGTCAAAATGTGTTAAATATGTTCTTTAATTAGTTTGAATTCTGTGATAATATGATTTAATATTTTTATGTTATTAAATTTTACTAGATCTTTGTAATAGTTGAGTATGCAGTTAATCATAAGTTTGAGATTAGTTTGGAGTTTAGAGCATCTAAGATTGATATGCTGATTTATTTGTTCTCAGATTTGTTTAATTTTTTCTATGTTTCAGGCATGGTAAAGAGCTTACTATTCAGTATTAGTAATAGTAATTCAGCTTGGTATAAGCTTATAAGAGTTAAGTATAAGAGGTATATTAAGATGATATGTTGAGTTAAGATAGTGTTTAGTAGAATTGAGATGTATAGGTATAAGTAATAAGTTAGTTAAAGAGGCTTTAACTTGTCTAATAATATTATTGAGTTTTTAAGATTTAGGCGAAATGAGGTAGCTTTAGCTGAAAATAAGTATTAAAGTTACGAATTGTTGTTTTTTTGTTAGGAATGAATTTATTAGCAGCATTAATAATACTAGTTTGGATTTTATATTAGGTAGTTTTGAGAGATTCAGAGATTTGAGTAGAATAAAGTGTTTTGTTTGTAGTAAGGTTATGAGAAACTTGGTTGGTAAAGATTTCTTATTGCTCTTTATTCATTGCTTTGAAGCTAAAAGTTCTGCATTTGTTCTAGTTGAATGTCTATTTTTGCATGTAAGGATATGAGAAAATGTCCAAAAGAATATAAGAATTTTGTAAGCACTTTAGGTGCAGTTTTCTGCATTATCCAAGTAAAAAGAATTGAGGTATTTAAGTAAAGAAAGGTAGGTCCAAATATAGTCAATAGTACTGTGATGTTTACTGCTATGCCAAGTATTTTAGAAGGTATTTGTATGATCTGCTAGATTATAAATATTATTATATTGTAGAAATTGTAGTAGTTTGTATTTGATAGATAAGGAGATAGAGTTGTTAGGTGGTGCATTAAAGTCATCTAGTATTATAGATAGAAAGTTTCAGTTAGTAGCTTCTTGGATCCATTAAATAATGGTATTTTGAATTTGAAGTCTTAATTGTGAGTTTTCAAATAATAAATATATAGAGATAATTCAGAATTTGTGATTATATTTAAAGAAGAGGTCTATAGCTATAGTATAGCCAGAAAGAGTAAAAATATTGTATATATGAGATGTGAGGTGTTTATGAATCATAATTGCAGTTCCTGCTTTGAAACTATTAGTACATAACCAGTAATAAGAATAGTGTTTTGAGTTATGAAATTTGGTAATAGCATTATCTTCTGCTATTTTAGTTTTTGTAAAACTAATAATGTTTAAGAAATGAGTAATACAGTAATCATCTCAAACTTGCTATTTGAGATTTTCATTATATCCTCAAATATTGTGAGTACAGATTGTAAGATTTAGAAGTGAGATATTAGGATTCCTAGGTTGTGTTAAATTGCTAGAGATAGAAACTAAAGGTACTGATATGGAAAAGACTGATATTGATGTGTTTGATTTTAGCTAAATGTTTAGATAATGCTAGATAGTTTGAGTTGGTATAATAAAGTGATTAGGTAATGGTATAGCTTCTGATAGAAGATAAATATGAGCTTTACTATGATTATTTTTAATAGAAATAGTTAATATATAGCCACAAACATTATCAAATGAATAGCCAAAACTGTGAATATGTCATAAGAAAAAAATAATAGTTTGTGGATAAAAAAGCAGTAGTAGATAGTTGTAGAATAGAAATTTGTTGTAGCAGGTATTAAATTGGATATTGTTATAGTAGTATTTAGCTATGGTAGTTTCATTGTGATCTTCTAAAATAGCTTTTACTAGTTGAAAGTAAGAGTAGTCAATATTATTTTCTTTTATAATTAAATTTGTATTCAGTATGTTGTTGTTTATTGAAAAAAATTTAGAAGGAATGGACATGGATGGGTAATAAATATAGTCTAATAGTTGTGAAAAAAAATATTCAGATGAAGGTTGAAATTTGTGTGATAAATGTATGTAGCATTTACTATAATCAATTTTGATTGATATTGTAACTGCATAGTTGAAATTGTTTAATTGTATATAGTTATAATAGTGAATGTGTTTTAAAAAGAAGCTAAATGTTTGGAGATGTAGAAGTAGAGGTAGATTCAACTCTGCTAATCACAGATTATAGCATGAGTCTGGATTATATAGTGTATTAAAAGATAAGTTTTGTAGTTTTTTCTTAATATGAGATTATAAATAAAATTCAAGAAAGTAAAGAGTTCTTTTGTAGATTTGCTTATCATGTGCTCAGTTTGCACAGCTGTGCAGGGCACTATAGCCTGTCCTGTATGTTGGGTCTGGCTATTATTAACCTAGTCTTCTGTGTCTTAAAAATTTTTTTTGTTAGAGTATAAAACATAGTTTCTTATACAAGTTTTTAGAAATAAATAAATGTACATTTTGATATTATATTAAAATAAGACTTGCTATTGAATAATTATTATATAAAAGTAAAAATTTGATAGCAATTTTAAGATAGTTTTGTCTCTTAATATGTTTATATAAACAAAAGACTAGTAATATAAGAGAAAGTTTCAATCCTGATTTAATATAATATAACCTTAGATTAAAATATAAAAAGAAAATAAGTTAGTATATAATAGGCTTAAAGAAAGACTTAAAGAGAAAACTAGTACTTATTTATAGATTAGTTAAATCTAATATATCTAGTTCAACTTAGCTATTATAGATTATACAAGATTTGAATTAGATTAGTAACACATTTGCTAAATTTTAAGCTAATAGTATTTATAATTATAACTTTTAAATTATTATATTTATTAGATTATTACTTGTTTTATACAAGGTTTTATTTAAATTATATTTTTTTGATATTAAAGTAATGTTTGCTCATATTTTAATTAGTAATTTTGATTTTTTTTTAAAAAATATTAAGGTAAAACTATGCCTTTATCTTTATTAAAACTCAATTAAACTTTTTATAAATAATATGCAGAAGGAGTTTATATTTGAATTTTATATATACTAGATATTAAGATTAGAAGCTTAAAAAATTATCTGCAACCTAAATCTATCAAAGTGGCCAAGGCTCATCTAGATTTCAGAATTTGTGATTATAATAAAAAAGTTTATTTAATATTTGATTTATTTGAAGTACCAAGGTTTAATTTTTGAATAAGCAATTAAATAAAATATTTGTTAATTTAATAAATTTTAAAAAGTGTATAGTGTTAAATAGAGTGAAATTGTCTACAAAGTTGGGGCCTAGAAGCACAATAGAGTATTCAGATTTAATAATAGATTTATTGATTAAGATAAAGCAAAAATTTAATAAAAAAATATAATAGTACTTTTAGTTGATAGAATAATGTTATTAATTAAATTAATTAGGTCATAATGAACTAAATCAGTTAAGGTTGATAGCAGAAATATTAAGTTGAATATATTATAAAATTATATACAATTAAGGTTTTTAATTAAACTATATAAGTTGGATATAATTTCTAATAATGTATTAAAAGTAGAAATATTAAAAGAATAATTAAGTAAATTATTAATAATGTTGTAAAGAAGATTTAAAAATAGACAAATAGTTCAATAAAGTGAAGTACTAGTTTGATTGCATTGATGATAGTTAGATAATTGAGCATAATTGTATTTGTATAGGTTGTGTAAAGTTGAAAAGTTATCTATAAGAATTTTATATATAAAATAACTTAAAATGAAATATTTAAAAACTGTGTAAGTAGTTTGTTATCTTCTAGTTATTGTTAATATAAAGCCAGATAACTTTCTAATTAATTTGAGTTAGAATTTGTAACTATTTTTGAAGGTGGTTTTAAAATAACCAAAGTGCATAAATATATATATGCCATATTGTATAAATGCTATAACAAATAGATAATTCAATAGTGTAATTGTCAAGTTAAAGTGTTAATTGAGATTATAGTTGTTTTAGAAATTAAAAATTAGATATGAAAGGTTAAAATAGTTGCAGACAAGATGATTTTCAAAATTATTAAATTTATTGTTCTAATGTGCAGCAACTTTGTAAAAGGTAAGTTGAATATTATAGGAGTTTATAAAATTAATTAATGTATACTAAAGTGAATAATATGGGTATTAATAAATAATAATTTAAAAGTTAAGTTAATATTGTTATATTTGAATATAACTAATTGTAAGTTAGTATTGATGTGAACATTGCAGTTTCTAGATGTTATAATAAGAGCAAAAAAAATTGCTATAATTTCTATTTTAAAAAAACATATCCAAAATTTGGTTTGTACTTGAAAAGTGTATACAATGTTATTATTTTATACTAAGACCTATCTAATATCTATAAAACATTAAGATGTACCAATTTGTGTTACTGAACAATTAATATAGAAGTAAAGTTCATAGTTAGAGATAACAATTAGTTAAAGAGTATTAGTAATACTACCAGCTTCAAAAACTGATAAAATAAGTATTATAGATATGTAAATATTATTAAAAATAGGATTTTGAATAGAGATCAAATAGCAATAAAATAAAGTAAATCAAAGTGATTGATATTGAGGTTTAATTATTTATTTTATGTATTTAATTATTTAAAAAATTTGGTAGCAAGATTAATAGGAATAAATATAATATATTAAAAAATAATAAGTTTAGAATTAAAGTTACATCTAGTGCATTGTTTAATAGAAATTGTAGTTATTAAATATAACTGAGTTACATTTTTTAGCTTAATATCATTATGCCAATGAGTAATAAGAACTTGGCCTGTTAGGGTTGGTTATTTATAAGCTTTGTTTATAATTATTTAATTGTTAAGTATAGTAATAAGCCATGGCTTAGAGTGTTTGGAAAAATGTTCTATAGTATAACTAAAAGAGTTAATTTTTAGAAGTTAGAAATGATTACAAAGTGTTTAATAATATAAATAGCTTGTTGTAAGATCTTTAAGAATTGTGAACTATAATGGTTTTTTGTCTTTAGAAATTTTATAAATTCTGAAAGAAATATTGTTATAAAGTAGAAGTTTTCTTAATTCTATATTACAACAATGACATAGCACAAAAAATCTTTTACAAGTATATTCTGTATTCAAGAGAGAAATATAGTTTCTGTTAGATATTGTTAAGAAACTATACTATTTTCAAGGCAGTTTAATAATTATTATATAGTAGTTTATAGTTAAAATTATTTATTAAGATAATAACAAGAAGCTTATTTTTAGATATCTGTTTTAAAGAATTCAAGATATATTTTATAGATAAAAAAAAAATTGGCTGTTTCTATTTGTTAACTGTTTTAACTTAAAGAATTTAGAAAATTAATATATCTGTAAGCTAAGCTGCTAAGTGACTATGAGACTAATTGACTAAGCAACTAAATGACTAAACAACTAAGTAACTAAGTAACTAAGTAACTAAATAACTAAATAACTAAGTAACTAAGTAACTAAGCAACTAGGTGACTAAGTAACTAGTATTACAAACTTAAGACATTAAAATGTTTAAAGCATTAAAGCAACTATAACTAATAAATAATATAATAATAGAAATTTATATTATAATAATATGTTTTTAGTTAAAAAGACATAAATTATTATATATAGTAAGTTGATCAAAAAAGAGTATATAATATTGGCAAACTTGTTTTTTAAAGCTAGGATATTTGGAATATTATGATAATATAGATTTCAAAGAAGTAGTGTCTTGGTAACTGTATAAGGAATATTATAAGCAAGTTTAAAGTTAATATATAGACCTAAATATATAAAAAGCTAAATAATTTTAAAGTTATTTGTTTGTTTGTTTAAATCATCAATTAAAGGTTTAAAATGAAAAATAAATTTTTAGAGAATCAAAAATTAGTTTGTAATTGCTAAAGATAAATGTGCACCAAGTTTCAAGTATCTCAGAATTGTTATACTACTTAATATAATTAGAGATATAATGTTGTAATTAAATATTTTAAATATTGTGAATATTGTATTATTAAGATTGAAGTAGAGTACTAGTAAAAATTGTATAACTATGTTTAGCTTTTTGCTTAATAAGATCAATACTATAGATAAAATTTTTTTTGCAAATAGCTTAGTCAAAAACAATATTGTGAAGACAATATTCAATTGTTAAAATAATGACTATATTGATAATATATTATGCTTGTATATCAGTAATACATTTAAAGCTAGTAATTTTGATAAGCTGTTGGAATTCATTAAGGATGAGTTGAATTTGAAAAGAATGTTTGTTGTTAAATATAAACCAGCAGCTATAAAATTTAAAGCTATTTGAGATAAATAAATAAAAAGTATATAGTTATTAAAAGTTATAAAATTGTAATTAGGTGATAAAGTGTTGGTTGTAAAAATATATTTAGAAGAGTTAATTTAGATGTTAGTCATGTTGTAAAATGACTTAGCAGTTTGTAAAATCTATGATGGCTCAGCTTATAAAGATGCAATTTAGAAAGTATCAATTATATATACAAGAGCTGAATACTAAGTTATAAGTTTATTAAAGATTCTTTCTTTAAAATCAGTAATTCAAAAATTTGCATAATATAATCTGTATATTGTAAGTAAATTAGAATGATAAAAAAATCATAATAAATTCATCAAAGTAGGAGTATAATGGTTTCATCTTGGTTAATAGCATTATAAACAGAATAAAATAAAGTAAAACTAAGATTAGTAATAACTTAGTTGTGTTTATTTGTAAATATGTTTATAATTGTATTTATAATTTGTTAAAGTAAGAAGAATTAAACAAGTAATTGTTTAAGAAAAGTGAAGTTAACAGAGTCATAAGCTATATTCATATTTTGAGATAAAAGCCAAATATCTTTGTAATTGCATAAGGCATTCTTAATAAAGTTATTAAGAATATAAATAGAAATAGAAGTACTATTGCTAAGAAGAGCAACATAGTTAAATGATAAGAGAATTAAATATTGTGTAAAAATTGCATTAAGTCTATTTGTAATAATTTTGTATAGATTTTTTGAATGTATTCAATAAAGCTTATAGGTCTTGTTAGATTAAAGTTTTTATTAAAACTGTTGTATATAAAAATAAAATAGATTCTGTTATATTTAAATTGTTTAGAAATTTGGTTAAAATTAAGACAGCAATTAAATAGAACAGTAATAATATAAATGCATATAAAGTTAGCATGCTTAATTATTTCATAGCTTATGCCAATTGGGCCACAAGCTTTGCTATTGGGAAGTTGGATTATTGTGTTAAGTACTTCATCTGTTGTAATAAATTAAGTAAATAAATAATATTATTTTAAATTAATATATAGTTGTAGTTGATAACATTGTTTTCAAAAGTTTTGATTAAAGTCTTAATTGACTAGTTTATATGCTGTTTAGTTTTTAAAATGATTTTAGATATGTTGTTTAATAGAGTTTGGTTTTGTAATAAGTTAGTCAAGAAGTTTGATATTGAAGAATTTAATAGGTTTATAATACTTGAGAATACTGTTAATTGTCTGTTTAGAATATGAAACAAAAGTTTTATATCTTTTACAGGTTTTGCATACCAACTTCATACAAACTAACAGTCAAATTCATACAAACTAACAGTCTAATTTGTATAAATTGATAGTCAAATTCATATATAACACTTTTAATTAAATTGCAATATCTCATGACCTAGTAACTTAAATTATATAAATTTGGTACCATTTGATTTATCAAAATTAGATGAATTAAATAGTACCAAATTTATGTAATTTAAGTTACTAGGTCATAAGATATTGTGCTTTAATTAAAAGTGTTATATACGAATTTGACTGTTAATTTATATGAATTTGACTGTAAGTTTGTATGAATTTGACTGTCAGTTTGTATAAAGTTGGTATACAAATCTATATCTAAAGCTTTTTGAATTTACTAATAAAGAAGCAGTAAGTTTTTTTATATTGCATGAATAGTATAGCTGTTCCAAATATTATATATATATTTTAATTAATTCATCAATATGATTAAATGAAGAGATTAAAGGTTAATAGATTTGATATAATTGTTAATAAAAAGGGTATTAGTAGATTGTTTGTTTTTTTTAGTAATTTTAAACAAATGACTAAGCTTCTTAAATTATAAATAAGTAAGTATGCTGTGTAGAGTGTATTGTGTATTATAACTTCTTTTATAATAAATTTTATTAGAAATTAATTGTATTGCTGCATAAATAAAAAAAGTACTTAATTTTTATTATGTTGTTTTAATATTTTTTTAATACTATGAAATAAAAGAAAAATTGTGAAAATTAAGATTAGATATAAGAAGGTCAGAAAATTCTATAATTATTAGAAATTATTGTGTTATAGTTAAAAATTCTGCAACTTATATCAGTATAATAACATAAAAGTTTGCTATAAGTATTTAAAAAGATTCCAGATAATAAAAGGATTAAATAATTACTAAAAGTACTAGTGTTGCTTAAGTCAAAATCATATAAAAAAAAATTGAATATTAAATTTATCAGTCAAAAGGTAATCAATATAGCTGCTACTAGTATTGTTTAACCAAGTATGATAAGTATTATTAAAGTATGCTCCAATATTATATATGTTAAAGTAATTAAGAAAGTTAATAAGTTTATATTTGTTAAAAGCATTATGTATAAAGTACTGTATATTAAAATCTTTTAGAATAATAGAATGGAATTTTAGTTAATATGCTAATTGAATCCAGTTTATAACTGTGTTTTGTGTATTATTTTATTTTATAGAATCAGTAGATGACAAGTAAACTAAAATTATGCAAAGCTTAATATTGCTTTTAAAAAACAAGTCTAAGCCAATAGCTTTATCTGAATGTGTTAAGAAACTGTATATATAGAGTTTAAGATTATTATTAATTATTATAACTGTTCTTTCATTTGAAGTTTCAAAGTTAGATCAGTAATAAGTAAATGTATTGTTGTTGCAAAAGAATAGATTAGTATTATTTAATATTTGGTTTTAGTTATGCTAGCAATAAAGATATTATAATGAATACAGTAAACTTCTTTTAGTTAAAGTATTGAAACCTCTAACATTGTGAATTGTAATTATAAAATTAAAGGTAAAGTATACCAGGTTCAAAGATAATTGAAATAGGATATGTTGTAATATTAATATTAGGAAATTTAAAAATTTAAATAAGATATTAAATTGCAATAGAGTATATAAGTTAAAAATAATTAGCATTAAAGGTAAGAATTTTGTTTTATGTATTAACTTAATCAAAGAATCTTGTAAAGAAATTAATAAGCATATTAATTATACATTTATTAGTAATTGTATAAGAGTTAAGAGAACAACTAGGCATGTTTGTGATTTAATAGATAGAAGAGAATAAAGATGAGTAAATTGTATTCTATATGGCATTACCAGTAAGTAATAAGGATAGTTTTTGATGAAGAAGATTGTTTTCTAGTTTTATCAATAATAATTTGATTATCAATTACTATAATAAGCTATTGTTTCTTATATAAAAAGAAATATTCAGTTGAATAACTATAATAATTAGTACTAGGTAAGTATAAATATTAAAAAAAAAAAATGATTATATGAGTGGCTTGTAGTTTGGTCTTCTAGGTAGTTAAACCTAAATAATAGTTTGTCTTTAAAAATTTTGTTTATATATAGAGATATATGTTTTCAGTCTAGAAAACATGAGTTGTTAAATATAGTTAGTTGGTCTAAATAAAGAATATAATAATATCTAAGTTGTTTTTTAAATGTTAAGTATTTAGTATATGATAAGAATAATGACTCAAGTAAATAGACTTACTTGAATAGTATATAAAATGTTTTATAGTAGATTAGATGCAAACATTATGCTAAAATGTTTAAAGAATTAAATGATTTTAAAGTTAACAGTATGTTTATTAGTTTTATCTATAATAAGTTGTCATGCATTAAAATACTAGTAGATGACTACAAGTTGTTTTAGAGTTGTTGAATCTTAATATAAGTACCTATTTCCAAAAGATTAAAAAATTTAGCCTTTTAGTAAAGTTTGTAATATGATGTTGTAGTTGAATATCTTATATATTATAAATATTGTATAGCTGGAATAAAATAGTATACTAATAAGAATTGTACTTAATTTTTAACAACTTGTAAAAATTTTATTACATATATTTTGATTAAGAACAATATTGTAAAGGTAATATTTTATTGTAAGAATTATAACAATATTAATAATATAATGTGTATATGTATCAGTAATTTGCTTAGTGTTTATAATTTTATTAAGATATAATAATTCTGCTATATGAGTTTGGTTTGTTTAGTTAGTTTATTATTAAGTATAAACTAGCATCTAAGAAATTTAAATAGATCATTTGATAAATAAATATTGAGAAGATAATTGTTGTATGTGATAAAAGTATAGTTAGTTTTTTATTAGTTGTAAGTATGAATTTAGAAGAGTTAATTTATATATTAGGTATGTTAAAGAATGATTTAGTTATAAAAAAAATTTTGAATAGTTTTTTTTATAAGAATACAATCCAAAGATATTATCCATATAGGCAAAAACTAAGCAGTATGAGCTAAGCTTGTTGTGTATTTAATGTTCAAAATTAGTTAAAAAAGAAACTTATATAGTATAACCTTTAAAGTTATTATAAATATTTGATATAATTTGGTCATAATAAATTCTCTATTATCAGCAAAATTATAGATGCAAAATATTTTAAAAGATTTTCCATAGCACAAAAATTTTGAAATAATACAAAAGAAATTTCGAAATTTTTGTGAAATACAAAATACTTTAAAATATTACAAAATAAATTTTAAAATTAATATACTATAAAAAAATTATACAATATTGTGAAAAAATATTCAAAATTATTGCACAGTGCAAAATATTTTAAAATATAGTAAAAAAATTTATTAAAATATTTAGAGAGCAAAATATTCTAAAATAAATTTAAAAGTAAAAGAATGAAAAATATTTTAAAATATTTCAAAATAATTTAAAATATTTTAAAGTTTATTAAAATTAAAATAAATAATAAAATTAATATTTAATTATAATATAGTAAAAATAATTTTAAATAAATTTTAACTAATAGCAAAAAGTTTATTATTCTAAATTATTTAATAGAATAAGTTTCTAAGTACATAATAATATAGTATTTTTATTTTTAATTATTTTATTATTATCATATTTACAGTATATATGAGAATATTACAAAGTGTTGAAAAGATTCAAAATATTGCAAAAGTTTTTAAAAAATAGAGATTATAAAATATTTGCAAATAAAAAATAAGAGAAAATAAATCAAAAATTGAGAAGCTTTCAATATATTTACATATTTGTGAAAATTTTTAATTAAAATTAAATATCTATAATATACAAAAGCTCTATATTAAAGTTTATCTAGTTTGTAAATATGTATTCAAATTTGATGAAATAACACTAAAATTTCTAAATTATTTTGATAATTTTAATATATTTTCATACTTTTGAAAAATTTTTAATATCTATACTTAATGATAATTCAAAAATATTTAAAAAAATGTGAAATATTGTAAATAAATTTAGAGTATTAAAAATTATTGCTAAGTTCTATATATGAAATCATCTGCATTAATTGCTACTTATTAATTTAATAGAATACTATTAAAAATAATAAACTAGCATAATTATTCATTATATTATAATTCTTTTATTATTAATTAAAATTTTTGTATTAAATAATTAATTGTATAAAAACTTACATTAAAAATTAAAGACAATTAAAAAACAATAAATAATGCAAGAATGCATATAATCAAAAATATATACTAAATATAATTAATTATTTATAAGCAGATTAAATTAGTTTAAAGTATTTTAAAAATACTAAAAACAGAAAGTTATTAAAATTATACATTAATATTTAAATAAAAGTAAAATGATTCAAAATAATTAAAAGATAAAAATTTTGAGTACATTAAAAGTATTTAATAAAATGTAAAAATATTTAAATATATTAGAAATATATTTAAAAAAAAATTAATATATTAAAGATTAAAAAGTATATTAAAAATACTTTAAAATAATTAAAATAAGTAAAAGCAAAATAAATAAAAATAGAATTTTGATTATATTAAAACAGTTTAAAGTAATGTGAATTTATTTGAATAAATTAAAATTATTTTAATAATAAAAGAAATATGCACATTAATTTATGATTAATTAATAATATAAAATTGCTTCAATATAATTAAAGCATGTAAAATATAAATAGAAAAAAATTTTTTTTTGCAATTCTATGTTGCCTTTTCATAATATTTCTTTATTTATAAAATTCAATATATACCAAATTTTACAAATATTTATAATTCATTAAAATATTTCATCTAAATTTGCAAATATTTGCATATTTTTTATAATAATAACTTTATCTTTTTCTATATTTGACATATATATTATTATCTTTTATCTTTCTTTTCTTTTTTTTATTTTTTTTTATTTTTTTTATTTTTCTTATTTCTTTTATTATATTTTTATTTTTTATTTTTTTATATTTTTAATACATTTTAAAATGATTTAAAAACTTTCAAAATATTTTGTAAATCTATAAAATGCCTAAAATTTCCAAAAAACAATTGAAATCCAAACAAGTTTTTGCAAGATTGATTGCAGAATCATCATTGCAAACAACTAAAAAAAAAGAAGTATTTTCTGTAAGAAATAATGTTTTAACATCTATTAGAATAGCAGCTAAAATTTCTGAGAATATAGAAGCAGCTGGTTTTGATAAAAGATCTTTTAGAAGTTTTGAAAGAATTATGCATCTATCTGAAGGTTATAAAAATACTATGAATATATCTTTTATATTAAATTTATATAAATAACTTCAATGTTTTTATTTATTCTTTTATATAATTCAGAAAATCTTCTTTCAAAAATTTTCAAAAAGCTTACTGATTTATTCAACAAAGTTGATAGAATCAAAAAACATTTAAATGAATTAGATGATAAAATTAATAAATTATATAAATATAAAAGTATGGACCAATTCTGTAACTCTCTCCGTAGATCACTTGTACCAAAATTTTACTAAAAATATTTAATTATTTTGCAATATTTTATTAAGTAAAGCTTATTTGTTCCCTTAAGTAAAGTTGTTAAGCACACTTTTCTCCTTCTAGGTGGCTACGTTTTAAGTCTTCACAATACTTGGTCACTTAGAAAAGTTCCAAAAACCAAAATTCTGGTTTTTGCTAATTTTCTAAATATTTTACTAAGTAAATATATCTTGTTACCTAATAGAAAAATACTAAGCACTCTGAGCCGGTCATTTTGATATATAATTCATTACAAACAAACAAAACCTCACCAAGATACAACTGAAAAGGCGAAAACTAAAACCTGTCTTTGCAGGTTTTTTCATTGGCATTTTAGGAAAATCTGC